>JAVYIG010004905.1:60000-149009 GCA_035222895.1 Strongylocentrotus droebachiensis
TCCATGACCAATTCTTAAACAATTCACCCACGTATCTCAGCTTTACACCTCTACAGTAATCATAAAGCCATATAACCACCAAACCATGACTATATCATCACCTGGGCTGAGTCGACTCTGGGGATTAATTCATAAAAACAAAGGAAATGGCTCTTAATAATTTAAGAGTAATCTATCAGATATGAAATTTGTGGTCACAGCCACAGATTGGACATACACATGTACTAGCATCGAACAATAACTCATCCAGTGTCAACAGATATTTTTAGAATCCATAAATCCTCTCACAAAATGGTACTTGCTGTCGTCTAGGTATACACAAAGCTATTCATCATTTTCCATTAAATTCTCCTCTTAAACTCATATCTAGGCTTTCTTCAAACACTTTTGTAAGTCATCCTCCGAGTCTGACAGCCAAGAAGGGCTTTTTAACTTTGTTTTGGTCTTCGTTCTTCTTCTCATTTTTCTCAATCTTTTTGTCCCCTCATTTCTGTCAATTTGTTTTCTCAAGCAAACTTAATTTTGTTTCCTTATTTTCTCTGAAATCACTTTTCATTTCCAACAACAAAAAATCCCTTAAAAGTGAAGAAAAACAATTTAGAAAATGAGGAATACAGGGCTACTTGGATCGATTGAGAAAAAGCTAGGAATTCCTAGGAAGCTGAACAAAATATTTTAGTTGTACCATCAAAAAAAAAATTGAATGTTTATGGAATGTCTTGGTAAGCTGTAATTATGCAAACTTTGTCAAACTTAATACCATTTGATCAGCGTGACGAAATCATGCCATTCCATCATCAAAATCTCTTCAGAATGACAGCAAGCTTTTTACAGTCTGTTTGATGAAAATCATCATGATGCTGAAGGCTCCAGGGTACATCAATATCTCTGACAAACTCTGATGTAATCAAATTCTTGGAATGTTTCTCATTTAATATCGCTGATCAAATTCAAATTAAAATATGACTAACTAAAATCAAATTTCAAAACCAGATATCGCATGTACCCGTACAGTCCAAGTTCAATTACTAATATGAAATTCCCAGCAGTCATATTAAATTGTCTTCAGGCTTTTTCGGGGGAAGCTTCTTTCAACATGCACTCTGTACTTTTTTATTTACGGACTCGGCTGGCGATATATATGAGATTTTCAATTTTGGTATTATCTTGTAGATCTCAAGACGGGCTGTGATGTCCACAGAGGAAGGAAAATTGCTGCCACGAATGAAACTAGAGATGAGGCAGAGAGGTCCCAGTGCGTCCAAAATAAGTCTGCCCATACGCATGTTCAGACTGGTAATTTCATAACAGCGAGTTGGTGAAAACTTGTCTGATAAACCTTGTCTATATGCTGGTTCCTCCTCTGTTTCAGATGATTAATTTATTATTTATTGTTAAGGCTTTTACAGATAGGACGCGGTAAAAAAAAAAAAAGTTGTAATGGGCAACTGAACAGTATTCAATTTATCAGATGAAATATCAGAGTAGTTTCACAAACTTACAATTGAATAATTGTTCAGACTAAAGCATTATCCACACATTAATTTAAAACCTTTTTTTTTAAAGCACATGTGCTTTTATTTTGGAGCTGTAATTTGAAAAGAAATGAGCCTAATTAAATTAGGAGGGCAATGAACCTCCTTTTCCAGAGGACTTATGTTATACATTAGGGCTGCGACGTGTAGTCGAATGCTCGAGTACCCGCACGGTTGACCACTACTCGGGTACGATTTCTCGTACCCGAATATTCGGCCACAAAAAAAAAAAAAGAAAAAAAAAATCTGTCCAGGCCGACGCTTACCCGTGCCTGGGTGAGCAGCGGCCGCTGGCATGGTGCCGTCGGTAAAAATGTTTCCCAAATCAAGCACTGTCAAACTCACCACTCAGAAACTGGGACCAAATGTCTGGATTTTTGTTTGGACTTGGAGGAAAATGGATTATTCTGCCATCTTTGGTTTTTAAAACAGCATTGTTTACTGTTATTATTATTATTAAATCGGCGCCTTCAACTGCAACTCGAAGTAAAATTGCATGCGTTTTCGGCGACAGAACTGGGATACTGCTCCAGGTATGGTGGTGGCAAAAAAACAAAAAAAAATCCAAAAAAAATCCAAAAAATCCAAAAAAAATCCAAAAAATTCAAAAAAATTCAAAAAAATTATAAAAAAACATGGCGTCCGAATATTCGAGTATTTGCCTGTGAGCCTGGGAGTGTACTCGGGTACCTCATTACACTGTTATGCACAGCCTTACTATACATTATGTTCATTTTTTCATTGTACGAAGTAGCGTTTTATAACCGGAAACTTGTAAAGTGTGAACAAGCTTGAGGCGTAAACAGTAGAAAGGGGCGACAGCTGGGGGGAAATAGATGTGGCATAGCTAATATTGGAACTGTAATAGTATCAAGCATAGTCCCATTCATTCACTTTGCAAAGTGATTTAAGACGATGGCAGGTGTGGAGTATATGTATATCATCTTATAGCCTAGATTTCGAGTACAGATATACCGTAACTCCTAGATAAAGATGACAATGGGGTCTGAGATTGAAACTAGTAATTTAATATTTCATCAAGAAATGAAAACATTGCTAATCGTGTCATAATTGTGTCATCTTCATAGAGAGGGAGATGAAAAAAGAGGGGGAAGAGAGAAAGGAAGAGAGAGAGAGAGAGAGAGAGAGAGAAAGGAAGAGAGAGAGAGAGAGAGAGAGAGAGAGAGAAATGGGGTATATAGAGAGCAGAAGAGGGGAGAAGAGAAAGGGAGAGGGGAGAGAACAAGGGGAAGGGAAGAGAAGAGAATGGGCAGGAGATGAGAGAGGGGGACTACACAGAAACATGATAGAGAGAAAGCAAAATACAATGGGGGGGGGAGAAGAGAAAGGGAAAGGGAGGAGAGAGAGAGGGGAAGATAGGAGAAGGGGAAAAAGAGCAAGTTGCAAAAAATATTAAATATTAAAAAGCACAAAGCATTAGTTCAAGGGGGGGGGGGGGGGCTATATCTTGTGTCACTTTCCCACGATCACATGGGATCTTTGCTAAAAGGTCAAATTCCATCCATGCAAAAATATGGAGGTGTTGATACCATCATTTTAATTTGTATATATCAGTCAAGTCCAGGAGCACACCCCTTTTATCCATTCCTATCACACGTCGGAATGCATCTTTACAACATGTCATGGATGTGGGAAGGGCACTGTCTGAAGACATAAACACACCATCATGAATGTACAAGTAGTTTTTATCAAGAGATTCAAACAAGTCGTTTTTGAGGGTGTTTTATTTTTTAACAGTGTTTCACAAATTTCATTTGAACACAATAATCTATTTGAATGTGTCAAATAATGACAATTTGTATTAAATCAATAATTTAGTGTTTAACAAAATGCTTATTATATTTCATAGCCAAATGTTTTTATAAGCCATTCTCAAATTTTTCTTTTAAATTGGGTCCAAACAGAAAAAATGTAGAGGTTGCCAGTTGTTTCGGTCCTTGTTTCTTGCTTGTGAGTAAAATTCAGGAGGATCTCCCTTATCCAAGTTGTCTAGACAAAAGGTGAAACAATATCAGAATTTAAGTTGCTAGAAAGCCAATTGACAGATCAAAATATAGTGCATATACTCTGTCTCCACAGATGGCAAAGGACGATTTTGAAAGCGCTTCCTGCTCTCCAAATTTCATCCTGGCACACATAATGGCATGTATAGTTTGAGGCACATTTTAGAATGGAACAAGCATATTACGAGCAAATTTTCCATTAGGGAGGCAGGCATTGCCAGGACCTGGGGTAGAACTTTTTGTTGGAAAATGTGTTCATAAATCAAATTAACGCAGCCTTTTCAATATGGCATTATCAAATTTGCGTTGAATATTAAAGATCTACCCAGACCCAACTATCAACAGTGCATTTCAAAGTAGTGCCATCTTAAAATGTCGGGTAATAATTCTAGAGGTTTCTTCCAATATAATGTAGCATCCTAAATATTTAAGATTAAGTTATTTTCACTACAGATACAGATTTGAGCATAGTAGACCTGTTTAGTTTGAGAACACATCTACATGTATTCAGGATACCCAGATAAACCATACAACATATACATATAGCATAACAAAACATTTCTTTCTATCATTCTGAAGGACAAATATTTCACAAAAAACAAAAATGCAAGCTATCATCCTCATCACCAAATGCAATATGGTATGGCTCCACATTAGTTTTTTCTTCTCACAATTATTGAATTTTTACATTTTGTATGCATGGGCCCCGTTTATTAAAATATTGAAAGGGGGGGGGGTCAAGAGTTAGAATACGAGCGCTAGATCGAATACTTATTAGCATCAGCCCTAAAAATGGAGACAAACGAAAGGACATTATAGCGGTAGATCGGGGTAGAGACGGTTCTAAACTATAAGCCGGCCTTACTTATTCATGACCTACTTGTACATGCATAGTGTAGTGCTAGGGAAAGGAGAGAGAAAGAGAAAAACAAAGAGAAAAGTCTGTTTGAACCTCCTTGAACCAGAAAATGTCTTCCAAGTGGTGTAAATGGCATATTTGCCTTCTGGAAGAATCAACACATTTCTCAGTCCCTTTTCCCCCATGCCTCATTTGTGGTGCATTTAATATCAGTTTGCTCACGGCTCTGAGCCGACCAACTTTCACAGTTTCCATCGCGCCTGCCTTCCTTTTGAACGCCGCAGTATTTGCCGACAGTATTTTGCTTGGCACGGTTTTAATTGTGTTAAAATCTGTTGCGCAAAGCTGGCTTCTGTCTGTGTGTTTGAAGAAAAGCTGGTGTTTTGGAAAAGTAAAAGATGGAGTCCGTGCCTCAAAGAGAAACGAGAGATCACTTTCCCCACTGAAGGCAGGGATCACTGAAAGCGATGTGCCACTGAGATATTCATTTCAAAATTGAAGAATAATATTACAATTCGATAAAGTAATTTGTACGATGGAGGCTGTTACCCTTTATGAAGCTTAAGATGGGAAAACTCATAAAGCAGAATAAATTATAGGCCTGTGTGTCCAAACATGTGACAGACAGTGCATATCGTTTGATCCTGCTCGGTTACGAGCTAAAAATGAAATTCAATGGAATCACAACTGAAAATTCGGACAAAGAAGAATTTAATATTTTGCATAATCTTTCAATCTACTTATCCTTTCAGTTGGGAGGCCATAATACTCTTTTGGCAAGAGCAAGAGCAACATCTTGAAAGTTTAGATAATAGGGAGTTTGCTTTCTGTAGTTCTGTACAGTTCAGTTATTAGGATGCTTGATTTTGGATCACCATATATGTGAAGCAAAATAAACTGCTTCAACATTGAATTACCACAGACCTGCCAACCTCTGGAGTTCAAAAACTGTATTCTTTAATCCCAAAAGTTGTATTTTAAAAACACGGACTGTTACGCGAATCAATGCCTCTTACAGTTCGTACATACAGGAAGAATTTTTTAAAGCATCATTGGTTGAATATGCATGATTTCGTCATGTCTGGTGTGTTCGATAAACCAATGAACATCCCCAAATTGCTGATGTGAGATGCTTGTAGGATACTTTACAGGACAGAATGGGCATTTTGCCATTGAAAATGGGACACACACACACACAGAATACAAAATTTTAAAAATATTGAAGAAAAAAAAAAGAAGAATTTTTTTTTTTTTTTGAAAATCGTATTTTATTCAGGAAAATCGTACTCTCGTATTTGCTTCAAAAAATCGTACGAAATACGACTAAATCGTACTGGTTGGCAGGTCTGTTACCGGTATAGGCCTTTTGGGGGGACAAAAGATGCTCATCTAATTTACATTTTTTATTTGGGCAAAAGTTCTTCTATTTATTAAGAAAAACATGCATACCTGAAGGCTGAATCAGAGTTATTTATGGATTAAGATCTTCTGTAGCTTCATCAATAGTGCTCTATTTTGACTCAAGTTGACTTTATACATATTTACATATAGCTTGCCCACACCTTCACAAATAACGATCAAGTCAAATTTAGCAGAATTTATGCAACTGCAGGAGCTGAATTTATAACTCTGAATCCCAGGTATTTGTAAGTGCCTCTCATGTTTCCATACCAACAGATATTCAACACCAAAGCACACATGTTTAATTTCCATCAAATCAAGTTTGACATCCAATTCAACTTGAACAGATATTCAGTAGCATATTTGGTAGGCCTATCGGTATCCTCTATACTATAGCCATGTTCTCATTAGCCCATGTTTTCAAAATGGCCCACTAATCCTGATCCAGTGAAATCAATCCGATCACATCTAGCTTGAGCTGGTCTGTGGTGTAAATGCAAATTGTTAGCCGTATAAGAAATTTTACTCTTGTGCTTGGGATATTTTAATGTACTTACCGGTATGTATATTCTAGTGAAAGATGTTTATGTTATTTACAGTACTACTTGCAAATATATGTGTTCTTGTAATGTGATTTTTATGGAAATTATTTAACTAAATTGAATTTAATAAACTAAATTGAATACATTAGTTCAAGTTATTATGCCAGATAGGGTTTGTTCATGAAATGGATTACTATTTGGCCAATGAGCGAGCTAATTTGGTGGTGAAGAATATGCAATCGGACAAAAATATGACTTGAAGCTCCAGCTGCAATATGATTCCTTGAGCAAACGGGAGATACTCAACTGTGCTCAGGCTAGTGGAAACAGGGAACTTTAAACTCTAATTTTTTCAAGAAGCACTGATTGGTCTAATTTCGCAAGTTTGAGCTTGTCTTGACCAATAGAAACAGAGAACTTTATTTTTCCAAGTGCTCATCGGTCTAAAATCTCAAGCTCCAGTTTGTTTGGCCTAATATAAATGCTCCTCTAGTCACAATCAGCATAATATATAGGCCTACTTGTTGAAGGGATGTCAGGAGTGGGCTTCTCGACCCTTGACCTCAATTGTAAGGTCATGGTATTGGTAATGAGCCTTCAGTTAGCAGACATTCCATTAGTCTGACCATACCAGGGAAGAATGCTGGACGGTAGTGGTATTACAGCAAATACCTGGACCCCTGGTGATACCGAATAGCTAAGCTTGCTCCACTGGGCTTTAGCCTTTAGAAATAAAATTCCAACAGAAATTTTTCAAAATATCTTGTATTTGAGGCTAAAATTTAGATTTCCTGTATTTCTCAACTGTTCAGGTCTTGGGTAATTAGAAACTTTAGAAAAATGTAATGTAATGAATCAATATAACAGTTTGAAAGATTAGAGTTCCAAATGAACTAATGTCTATTTGTTCTAAAAATTGTTCTTTCAATTGATACAAATTGCATTATATATTAAAGTTGTCTTCCTTTTGTGTACATGTTTTTGTCGTGACAGTTGTGTTGTAAAAAATATGACCTCTCTCTCCATCTCTCTCTATATATAAATATATATATCTCTATCTCTATCTCTCTCTCTAATTCTCTCTCTCTCTCTCTCTCTCGCTCTTATATCTCTCTAAAGAAACATCCTTGGAATGGTGAGAATGTGTACATTTACCGTATTCGGAAGGAGCATTAATCAAGACTCTGCATGCTTTGACATTTTAAAGTCTTGTCATTTATCTAGACTAATGACCGTCTCTTCTTCATTAAAGATGAAAGTTCTCCCGCTCGAGCGCCAATTTGTCATACTAGGTATGTGTTCATCAGCTCAAGATTGCCAAATAGCCTGCTATTTCTGATTTGGGAAATAATCCCAAAGTTACAAATCGCGGCTTCATCAGCTCGAGACTCGACCTCGAAACTAGAAACTCTGGAAATTAGCTCGAGATATTTTGCTCAGCGCTCGCGCTAGTGCAAGTCTTTGTGCTGGACAAATAGCGGGATATTTTGCAAACTAGCCCAAGATATCTTGGGATGATTATCTCGACCAAATATCCTGCTAATTGCAACTTCGGGCTGATGAAGACGCAAATTAACTGGATAATTTGCGATCGGGGTAGTTGAAATAGTGGGATATTTAGCAATCTCGAGCTGATGAAAACAGGCCTACTTTATAGGTCGCAATCTAAAATCAGTGAAGGATGAAGAAGTTTGGGAAGTGCTATTTATGATGAATTTGACATGTGTTTTAATGGGTCAGAGATGATGATTTATGCGAGAGGCTATAAACCTTGGCAATGACGAGCTGGTGTTGTAAATCATGGGCTAAAACTAGCTAAATTGCTCTGGCTACATGAACCACTTTCAAGCCATTTCCTGTGGTAGTGGTTAAACTTCTATTCAAGTAGCTGTTGATATTTTGCATGAATTATCTGCTCTATTAAAAGGTACTTTTTTTCATCTGAGAAGGCATGGTGGTTGAGTTATTATTGGGTATAAAAGTCACAAGATTGTGAAAAAACACTATTCTGGGTGTCGTTTTTGGTGGAAGTAGTAGCTAAACTTATAGAAATAGTATGTAGTTCATCTTCAACAAGAAGCTGTTACATGTCAAGAAGAATATCTTCTCCACCGAGTAGCCCTCAATGATCGCAAAACAATATTGAAATCTTTAAAAAGATGGAAGCTTTTTAATAGACGTCTATAAGTATTAGGGAATGATTTCTGCAATTTGTTATATTTAACACTGAAAAGCTCACATAGAGCTAGAGTTAGAAAATGAAACAAAAGAAAAATTCCTCAAAGGAAATTCCCACCCCCCCCCCCCCCCCAGCCACCAATTAAAAAAATGGGGAAAAAGAGTACCTTAATTAACATTAATATCCAACTTGTCATCTAGAACCCGACAGTCACTTCCTAATTCCTATATACGCACTGCATCAATTATACAATTTCCACACAACTGCGCCAGGAGTGTCATTTCGACAGACATGGCGCATTATAAATGTTCACTATTATTGTTATTATTATCATATGCAGGATAGGCAACATTTCACCATGCCTTCCTATTGAGAACCTTTTAAACAATTTAAACGTTCTTCGCACAGAAATGCAAGCACCTCCATTTGACGTCTGAACAGTCGCATTCCATCACTACCTGTGACAGCGTTTTATTGAATTTGTTTCTCGTTTTTCACCCATCTCCGGCGTTTACTACCGAGGACCTGATTTGCATTCAGGAGGGTTTCCTTGACGATAACCGACACTTGAAGATCTATTTGGGAAATCAATTGGAAGGACACCTTTCTTTTCTATCGAGCTTTCCCCGGGCCATGTGACGATCGTCGTGACGATCATCATCATCGTGAGTCACCTGATAGAATTGATGGCCTGTTCTGACTAGAGCAAAAGCTATGAATAAAAAACTCATATAAAGGTACGTCTTATAAAATATCAACGTATATGTGTAGCAGATGGGCATATGCAAGTGAAAACCAGTATCATTTTGAGAAACGTTGAATGAAAAAAAAATGGTTTTGAAGAGGTCAGGTGACATCACCAGTGCACACTCATGATAAGTCACACCCAGTTATCAGATTTGTGTATATGCCTTTTCAGGGGTGATGTGAGCACTAAAAAAAATGTTGTTTTTTCACTCACCCCCCCCCCCCTTGAGTGAAAAACAAGAAAGGATTCTGAAGAAAAAAATGACATCTAACAACATTCCCCACCTTTTGAGTGGGAAAATTGGGGGAAAATTGGGGGGAAATAGGGAAAAATAGGGAAAAATAGGTAAAAATAGGAAAAATCTGGAAAATAGGGGTAAAATCGAGGGAATTAAATCGGGTAATAATTATCAGGCCTGCTTTCTCATTAAAAGGGGGCCCTAGCTGATTCTACATTGAGTTCTCATTCGAAACAGTGCTCAAAAATCCATTTTTGCTACACAAAGTTTCCTTATATGACGTTAGGAATATAAAGACACTAATAACATATCGTATACCGTACATACACCTGTACTGTACACTGTATATTGTAGGGTTCTCATATAGCTGTACATGATGAATTTAGCTAGTCTGAACACAGGATGAGCTGCCTCGTTTGCCTGGTACATGTCCAGATTTAAACTGGAGCAAGTGATACGCTGACCCTTTTAGGGGCACAACGAGAGGAATTCCACTCCAGCAGTGTCAGTACCGCTGATGAATAGTTTGTACTGTATGTAAGCTTGACCAGTTTACTAAAATATTCAAATTGTATGCATCATTTTTAGGCAAAGGTTGGTCTAGACAACCTGATAGCTTGCCCGACATAGCAACAAGTTATGTATGCAGACTAGATTCCAAGTATTGCAGTTTATTAACTAATAGTAAACAGTGTTACAGGTTAATGGAATAAGTTGTCACTAGGTCCCCAGGAAAGGAACATCCATACATTGGAATATGTTTGTAAACCAGTATTTTTTTTTGTGCTTCTGAATGGCTGTCAAAATATTATGCTCATGCTTAAATTCATTACCCCCTTAACTTCTTTCTGACGCTGTTTGCTGCTGGATAGCAAAATACTGAATTCCATTTGCTCATATTTATACAGATCTTTCCTTTTAAGATTTGAATTCTATCGAACACTAAGTCTAATGACTACTCTGTAGCCATGAGTCAATAAATTTCCTATAAAATGATATCCTTCTTTCCTCTTTTATCTAGGATTCATATTCTTTTTACCATTTCAAATCAAATAATCAATGTCTAAATCTATACAACTAAAAAGTTCCTATAAAAAAATTGCTTTCTTATCTTTTTTTTTTTCTTTTTTTTTAAATGAGCATGCTGAAGATTATTCAATGTGGGGAGATAAATGAAAATAAAGACCATTTTAAAGTTTGATATTAAAAATCAAATGAGAAAGAAAGAAAAAAAAAGATATAAGAAAAAGGGGAAAAGACCCTGCATGCGCTGATGCCGCCTCCCCATTAAAAAGAAAGGGCAACCCATTTTGAACTTGCCAGACATAAAATTGGATACATGTAGCCCACTCCATGCACTGTATCTATGTTTCGTGCTGATAGCAGTCATGTACTTTCATCACATTGTCTGCTGTTTCTGTTTCATCCAAATTCAATTACCCTTTAACTCTTTCCATTAGACTGTCTACATCGAACGTCATTGGACACTTAAATGCAATGTCAGGTTGTGACTTTGAAAAACAGAAGCAGCATTGACATTTAATACTGAATCATACATTGACTAAAACCGAGATCAAATATAAACTGGCTACAACCCCACACCAACAACAGACCAAACCAAAAATTTAATTACCCCGTACGGCCAAGAATTGGTCGGTTTGAAATCGAGTTGGAATTGGAATGACAGTGTGACTGAGGCCTTATCCTCATGACTGATAGTGAGCACTAAAACAAAAATTGTTTCTTTTTTTCCTCAACCGTCAAATGCCCCCCCCCCCCCCCCCTCCCCCCCTTTGAGTAAAAAAAGAAGAAGAGGATTCTGGGAGAAAAAAATTGCATTTAACAACATTCCCCCCCCCCCCCCTTTGAGTAAGGAAATTGGGGGAAAATGGGGGGGGGATGGGAAAATAGGAAAATAGGAAAATAGTGGTAAAATCGGGAAGAAAAAATCTGGGGGAAAAAAGAAGAAAAAAATTTGGGAAAAATCTGGGAAAAAATTAAAAAAAATTGGGAAACAGATTTAAATCAGAAAATTGTCAGGCCTGTAAGCTTCAGAAATTTTACAGGCGTATCCAACATAGGGTGCAGCCCCCTTGAAAGCCCCCAAAAATGTATAACAGCTTGCAATGGAACAATTTCTGAATACGCCATTAGTACATGAGATTCAACAATCAGCACAGACCCATGAATAAATGCAGGAGTAGCAGCATGTCAATAGATCTATTACAATTAATTGTCTGTTCATAGTCAGAATAGTTGTAACTCTGTGTCAAAGAATATCCATTCTGGCTTCAAACAGACAAAATAGAATATATAATTCCAGGTCCAATACAAAACAGGAGAGAATGAAACTTTAACCGTGACAAACTGTTCAAATTCTCTGAAATAAATCTATTACTATGAAGAACTTATAAATATTATTGAAATATTCAATCGTCCAGTATTTACTTATTTATATATTTGAAGAATTGCCATATATGTGTCTTACAATCTTTCTCACCAAATTGTCTACTTTTTTCCAATTTCACTTTCAATCATCTCTACTATATTTCACATTGGGCCTAAAATAAACAACTTTCAGTTTTAAAAGAAAAAATGCATATTCTTAATCATAAAGTCTCTTCTTCTTTAATAATAATTATAGTGGGTTCTTTTACATCTTAATCTTTTTTCTTTCAGATGAAAATCTTGTCATCATAATGAAGACAGTCTACCTTTACACAGAAGTATACTTTTTGTAGTATGCCATTTCCCTCATTCCCTCTATTCTATTTTCTTACCCACTGTGACATGTTTCCTTGTACATAATCTCGTGAAGCCATAAAAATTTACAAGTACATTTTGTAACTAAAGGCGCATTTATACTGTCAAATACCTCATTTTGAAAAGTCGCGATGTTTCGTGCACCCGGTTACACTTGTGCTGAAACATCACCGACGGAGCTGTTCAGCGATGTTTTGGCGTGTTTCGGTTGGTAATGCGCATGTGCAGTCTTCCCGACCTTTGACCCCGGCCTGCTATAAGATTTTTAGCGCGCGCAATTTCCAGCTAGCGCTATAGCTAGCTAAATAGCGATACATCCCATGCGCATGCATGCGATATGTTTTGTTTATCTCGCGTGTAGTATTTGAGGCAAGAGTGGATAAGTTACGAAGTACGGACTACGGCTGCTGATTCAGTTTTCCCAAATTCAATCGAAATCTAGTAGTAAAAACGATATGGGAAGGTTAAGAAAATCATCGTTGTTAATTGGAATTATGAGAATTCTCCCTGCCTCCACATCGAAATCAAGAACTTCATCTCATCATCAGTGGCAATGGGAATTGTTCACTTCCATATTAATTAATCTAACAAAACACTCAAATACTACTACTAGACAGATATGGCCAGACGGGAATAACGAAGATTGAATAAAGGATGAGTTAACGGAATTGGAACAAACGGAGCTGAATGAACGGATAACACGCGCGACGATGGAAATGCTATAAATATCACACGGGAAGAACGTGGTTTAAAAGAGCGCGGGTAACAATCCGGAAGTGCCGAAAGTCACGTGCCTAACATCGCGATGTTACAACTGCGAGCGGTTATACTTGCCAAACACGCCAAAACACGCCAAAACACGCCAAAAGATCACACTTCGTTTTGGAATGTTTGGGGCTTGGCATGTCTGCCGGTAAAGCGTAGTTGCCCTTGGTAACATCGCGGCCAGGCTCCGGTTTGGCATTTTTTGGCGTGTTTGGATGACAGTGTAACTGCCCCTTAAGAAACAATTCAGGACAATTACATTTCCTGAATTGTCGGCTGGCTGCAATTTTTATGGCAGTCATGATCTTAGTACGATATCGCAGGCAGCCACTTGCATATTGTGCATATTAGCAAAAATGACGTTCATGAACATTTGTACAATGTACACTGTACAGTACATAGACATGGCCATAATAACTTTCTTTGTCAAATGACTAGATTCTGCAAATGGTTTAGAACAAACTTTGACATTGATCTACATTTGCCACACTCAACCCAGGTGATGTAAATGGGTACCTGGTAGGAATTTATTCCTTGAAATGCTAGAGCGCCGTAATGGCAGCCATGCTACATCCGGGGTAATAATCGGGAGCGCCAGGAGGGTCAAATCTGACAGATATGAGTGCTATACAAGAGCCCAATATTATCATTACTATAAGTACAAAAAATAATAATTAAAAGCAATTTTATACATTGCAGTGACTGCACATTGCATAATACAAATATTCTCTATGCAATTTCCAGAGCACAACATTGTATACATGTTTGTATTTATTAGGGCTGCGACGTGTAGTCTAGGCTCGAGTACCTGCACTGTTGACAACTGCTCGAGTACGATTTCTCGTACTCTAATATTCGGCCGCAAAAGAATTAAAAAATTAAAAATTCCCGGTCACCTGGCACTGTCAAGGCCGACGCTTACCCGTGCCAGGGAGAGCGGCGGCCGCTGGCAAGGTGCCGTCTGTAAAAATGATTCCCAACTCAAGCACTGTCAAACTCACCACTCAGAAACTGGGACCAAATGTCCAGATTTCTGTTTGGACTTGGAGGAAAATGGATTATTCTGCCATCTTTGGTTTTTTTTAAAGCATTGTTTACTGTCATTATTATTATTAAATCGGCGCCTTCAACTGCAACTCGAAGTATTTATAGCTTTAAAAGTAATAGTAATAAATACTTTTTTAATAAAAAAAGCCCTCCTAATGCACAAGTACCTTGGAATATAACTTAGCCATTGGGATTGTCATTTGAAGATTTCCCCGTAGTACAGACATTAATCTTGGGTAGTCCATGACAAAAGAAATTGCAGGATTATTTCGTCAAAAGATGCAAGATGTATTAAACCCAGAAGAAATACCCTTAAATGCTCTGCGTTGCACATTTCCCTCTAGGCTTTGGTTGCTTTTTCAATTTCAACCCTTTTTTAAAGGTTAGATACTCCCAAAATGGAAGATTATATCCTAATAATCTTTTTCTTCCAAGTTTGTTCAATATATGGGGTAGTGAAGAAAGAAAAGAAAAAAAAGGAGAAATAAGCCATTTCCTGCGGGAAAAGCTACAAAAAAGCTTTGTGAAATCCACAGATGTAGTTTGGTTTATTAAATTTAAAAAGAAAATGATTGTAATTTTTTCAAGAAAATGTCACTATTACAATAACAAATCAAAAGTGCTTCTGTGAACAAAAAGGGGTATTTTTCCACTTCGATAAAGTCAGATGAGGTTTTGCTACTCTGCATGAACATGCTAAATTTCTTTGCACATTGAGATATTTCAATGAAAATAAACAGCTTTAATAGCAAACACCAATATATATCAACTTGCTTTCTGTAGAAGATATATTTGTGCATGCTAAGGTATTCAATGAGTGATCATACACTGTATGGAGAGCAAAAATCAGATCAGTGATCACTAAGTAATAATAGCAAATAAAATATCAAGAATATAAGCTGGTATGGACGTGTTTTAGAATGTTCTATCCATTGTGTGAACATGCCTTTTTTACTCAAATGTCCTCATTTCCAATCAATACCAACTAATGCCAAAAATCCCATCAACTCTTCCCAAAATCTCACTTTTCAGGCGTTTTTACAGGTAATGGAGGGGCCATGAGATCGGCTCTGAGCGAGCGAACGTGCCTGTTTTCTTCTCCCCGCTTCCTAAATCGGCGGAATGCGCCAGGTGAGGTTTCGCACATTATTAGCAGGATTATAGGGAACAAGAAACGTGAATAGGGAACCCTAGCTATGCAGTAGTTAAATGGAGTGCAAATGATGAATAGAAAACATCTACTGGTGGTTGTGTTGAAATATGTCTGCTTGATGCTATGGACTAACTGAAAGTGACCTTCTAAATACTTGAAGCAGAGCTTTCGCGTGTTTTTTTAAAGAGAATCTGCAAAAGTGAAATGTTGCTTTCAACTGCATGAGTTATCAGTGCTCTAAGCTGTAGTACATTCAACTTAAATGTCTACATCGGTGATAATGGATTGCCTTGCATTATACCTTAAAAAGTGAGAAACAAAATGGATAGTTTGGCATTTTAGTCTAGTAACTCCTTTGGAATAGACATTTCATCTCAAAGAATGACCAGTAAAAATGTAATCATCCAGATTTTGGATACAGTCAAACCTGCTTTAGTGACCCCCTGTCTACAAAGACCACATTTTTGTTTCCCTTGAAAATGGTTTCTCATTGAAACATGTACTAAAGGAACCTGTCTACAAAGACCATCTTTTGTGTTTCCCTTTGGCTGTTGCTATAGACAGGTTTGACTGTATAATCATAATCACCCAATGTCATCAAAATCATTAAATGGACAAGAAGGGAAGAGTATCAACAACAAAAATTAAACATAGTGCATGAAAATAAAAATTCCTACATACATGTATGCATATATTGAATGAAAGCCTTTCTGCAATAATTCACTATTCAGAAATACAGAGTCACACAAGTTGTTATGTTAACATCTTGTGTACAATAGTATCAGCAGTTCCCCCTCATTTGTTAGTAAACACAAACACAATGCCGATTGAACGCTCACAACAATGCCATTGCCAATTGGCATGGTGGCCTCTCTGAGTGTACATGTACATGTAGATCCATAAATAAACAAATGAATCCTTGCAAAGTTGAAGTCCTCATAAAAGACAATATAAAAACCATCTGAAAAAATTCTGAATAATGATATCTACACATATTATTTACATCTAGAGCATTGCATTGTTATCATGGTCACGGTATTCTAAATTTATCCTTTAATTGCCTCTGCATCATTGGATGAATGGAAAATAGCATTGTTGTATTGTACACCTACAGGTATTATACATGAATATACAGTACATGCACATATTAAACAGTTTACATGTACATGTACAGTACACACTGTATTTACAGCATACATGTACTTGCATGTTCATGTACATTGTACCTATTTAGGGGCAAATATAGATTAATTCAATTAGGGATGAAACAACCATGAAACAATACTCTTAGCACAATCTAGGACAAAAGTAAGTTTTCAGATAACTTATTCACCCAAAATTTCATGTTCTAGTCTAATCATTCTACACTAGTTATACTATAGTCTACTGTATGTGATTATCATTTTCCCAATATTTGATAGTATAAAAAAAGTCATATGGGGTCAAATAAAGTTATACCCACATGTATTCTGCAGTAAAATATAAATGAATAATAAAATATATAGATAATTAAATAAATAAACATACAAAAAGTTTATCTACATGTAAATTCCAATTTAGTCAGTGTGACCATGGATGTACACATGTACCTTGACTACATGTACATGTATATGTTTATTTGATCTCCTTGTAACTTCAAATGTCCTGCACCAATTGCCCTGTTTATGACACATTTCCTGTGCATGATATCACACTATATTTCTGGACGGAAAGATTTGGACGTTATTGATGAAACATGGCAGGCATATGTCGCTCGTTTGCTGCTTGCCGTTCGCTCGTAATATCTGCCCATTACCACTGCTGCTTCATGAGCAAACAGATTAGCGGTCCCATGAGAAAAATTGTGATTTCTTCTTCGTGTTTTTATAGCACGTTCAGTCAGTTGTTCACCCTGCCTATTACAGAGTATGTTTGCATACAGTGTACATTTACATTCCTTAAATTTCTATACAGGCACTATCATATTTTTGCTGTCATACAAAATATTCAAAGTTTTACTTGCAATTTAAACTGCACAGTTATAGTTTCAACATAATATAAAAATTGATTGATGATGTATTTATCTGAACAGGTCAATATAATAATAATAATATTCTGTTTTTATATAGCGCTCAATACATCGATCCAACGATGTGCCTAAGCGCTTTACAGATGGCTTCTTAGATATATTTTATTCTTCAGTTTTCAACTTTTCATGATTTATTTGGTGGTCTTCTGTAATTTTGATGATCATTCTAATTCTATTGCCATGCTCTTGAAGACCAATTTACTTTTCTCCTTCCTATTTCCTTTTGTTCCCTGATCTTTCCTTTCGAAACCAATGATACTTTTTCTTTATAAATTAATAAATTGCTTTTCATATATGTAATGTAAATCTATCACTATCAGTGACACTACCAAAGCTGATAATGATATTTGTTTATGTTGTATTGTTTCCAAACAATATCATGATGTAGTTAAACTGGGAGCACTTCAGTCTTGTACATGAAAACAAACAAAGGAATTTGATTTACTTATTCCAGTATATAAAACAATCTGGTAAATTCTGGTATATTGAAGACAGAACATAGAAAATATGAGCAGTGCCAATTTGAAGAATAATATATAAATTAATGATCTTACCCTTATTCTCCTCATTGCAGCTACAATCTCCACTCTGCTGCTCGGTCTGGGCACATCCAGAGTACCAATATACTGCAAAGGAGAAGAAGAAAATATATAGAAATACAAATAATCAAAATGTTGATGTGAAATAAAATATGGCCAAATGATAATAGTGCCACGGTAGAAATTAAAAGTATAATGTCTTAAAACACCATGTACATATACATGTACAATGTATGATTTTAGGACCATAAAATATGTACACCTGTTCCTACAGGTATAAATTTATAGGGATTTTGAGAACCCCCCCCCCCCCCCCCCCCCCCCCCCCCCCCCCCATTCCAGAGGAGCGGGTTAGTTTACAGGCACAGGCCTTTGTAAGTCCAAGGAGATACTTTCTCTTTGGTCAGTGGCTGTGCCTAACAGTGTCTGCCAATAAGAGACTAGGCTGACAACCTTCTGCATAGGCTCTGTAGTTTAGCTGCCCTGGACACAGTCAGAGACTGACATAGCTACATGTAGGCTCTGCTCAAGGCTTTAGGAATTGTGGTAAATTGTCAAATCAAAGCCTGTGCCTGCAGACTACCGCCCCCCCCCCCCCCCCTCCCCCACCTTCCCTTCACATTGCCTATAAGCAGGTGTGCTAAATGTAGGTTTATCTTCTGCAAGATGTCATTTGAGGTCACACACCAGGAGCTGTCTGAGAGCCAGAGAACAAGAGTCCTGTCACTCAGTGACTGCTTGAGAAGCTTTGTAACCAACACCACCCACTTCACATCTGCCTGATGGGAGTGGTAGCATTCCTTATCTCATCACAAGTGCTTCATCTCAGTGCATTCAAAAGTACTTAGGGTGCGTTCAAGCGATTTTTTTGAAGCTAGAATCACAACATGAATCAGAAATCAAAACGCCGTTAAAAAACATGGTTACTGCGGGAGAGCATTCAAGCGATAAACACATTTATTTTTACGACCGACGAAAAATTGCTTGAAATCGCTTGAACGCAACCGTGTTTTAAACTAAACATCTTTGAAAACCGTGTTTCTAGGGTGAAAAGGTGTCGCTTGAACGCACCCTTACATGTACACATATGTTCTATACTTTTGTATGCATTCTGTTCAATCTAGGTATTCAATTCATATAATATGAAAAGCAAAAATTACCAAACGCTGGCTGACTGAACACCAATTAGGAAAACATATGATTCATTTTTTTCCCCTGTTGGCATTCCTCTGCGATAACAGTAGAGTGATACAGTGCATAAAGCAGTATGCAGTTACATGTATTGAGTGTACCAGCTGGTAAATAAATACCAACATAATTAATTGTACAGTATGTGTATGTAGGCCTGTATGTACAGTATGTTGTTTTGATAATAAGAAATGTGTAAGCCTCAACTGGCTATGAATATTCTGTATATTTAGGTTTAAATTTGATTCATAAATAAATCAAAAATGACCCAACACTGGCTATAAACTGAACACCAATTAGGAAAAATACCAAAATAATAAATTGATCTGTATGGAGGACTGCATGTACATGTACATGTATATATTGTTTTGATAATATAAGAAATATGTGAGCCCCAACTGGCTATGAATATTCTGTATACAGGTATTTACTATTTAGGTACATGTATATATTTGAATCATGAATAATTCAACAAAAATGACCGAACACTGGCCTGCTGAACACCAATTAGGAAAACATATGATTTGTTTCCCCTCTTCGCATTCCTCTACCAATAAGCATACATGATACAGTGATGCGATTCATGAAGTGTGATGTGAGGGTTAATGATGAGAGCAGCTGATAATGGACTGACCACATGGATATATGGCAGGATCAATCAATGAGATAATGAGTTGGGTGATAGCCAATCACGACAGCTAGTCTAACTACCATACTCGGTTGGATTCAAATGCAACGCTCGTTTTCTAGGCCTAAAAATGAAAGATGTTGTATTGCCCTTTATAAAGCATTAAAAACTGAGAAATATCAGCCCAAAGAGGGAGGAAAAAAAGAAGAAAAAAAAGAAGAAAAAAAAGAAGAAAAAAGTATTTTAAAAAAATATATATTTCCGACCGACCGACCCATGTTTTGGCACCTAAAGGGCAATACAACATTTTATGTTTTAGGCCTTTTACTTGTACATGTGGGCCACAATAGCAACTGATGTACATATACACATCAGGTTTAAAGGGAAATCGTTCCTTTGTAGATAGTTAATTAGAATGAATGTTTAAAAAAAGACCATATTGTTATTGGAAGGATCAATCAATGAACTTTAATTTTATGAGTTGGGTGACAGCCAATCAAGACAGCTACATGTACATGTACATGTACATTTACATTGTAGTCCAATTATAATACTAAACTCAATTTGATTCAACAAGCAATGATACACCATTTAGAAGCATAAAGGGAGGAGGCCAACTTAAAGGGGAATAAACCCTTCATTGAAAGTTGACCGAGTGGAAGTAGAAAAGTCAGAAGAGCAGATTGGTATTTTTTTTTAATTAAAAACGTCTAGATCAACCACAAACTGCTTAAATGAACACCCAATGGGCCCCTTTCTTTATTTATATGACACAATTCCAATGAAAATACAGCCTACAGTGTATATGTATTCCACTGGGCATCACTAATTACATGCACATACAAAAATATTCAAATGTCAAATAGAAACACGCTACCTACAGTACATGTTGTACATGTACAGCTGGTCATAAAAATATTTGAGAAGCAATATCTAAATTTTCAGGATCATTGACTGCTCATAGTGCACCATCTAGCCGACTATAACGCCTGCAGAGGTGCAGACCAAGGCAAGAAAACACATTATAATCATATCAGCTCTGGAATCTTGACTTTAATTTGAATTTCAGTCCACATGCCCTGCAGTATAATGGTGGGTCTGTATAAATAACTACTCGCCTAGTGGAGCCAATAACCCGACATTCATTTTCAAATTCATTCAAGAAAGCTGCTAATATGATTTCTTTCCCACCGGCATATAAGCTGTGATGTAGTGTTGTTCTATTTTGTATTTACAATATAAAATATGAACCATTCATATATTAACGTTTGCAAATGACTTATTGAATTAAAAACATTGTTTATTCAACTACTGTTGATGCAAGTATAATGTAGATTTGGGAGAGGGCAGAAAAGATACCCCACAACAATAATAATAATAAATAAATAAAGAATGTACTGTAGAAACAAAGCTTGCTTCCAAATCAGAAAAGGGTACTGGCTTTAAAGATATCAATAAATAAATGTATATTTATATCATTAATCCCAACAATAATATCAACTTATTTGCCCAAAACATAACATAATATCTTTGATTATTCCACCAATCCCCCCTGTTCAATATTTCCTTCTTTCTTTCTTTTTCCTTCCTGATTTGACTGTAGATGAAAATTAAATCGCTAGCACAAGAAAAAAAAAAGGTTTTTAAAATAACTACTTTTTATAACTATAACAAAAAAAGGTTTTTAAAATAACTACTTTTTACAACTATAACATGTAAACATGTATGTACATGTCATATGCAGCATACTGTAGGCTACATCTGACCTGTTTTTAAAGTGACTTCCTGCCGACCGACCCCCTCCCCCCTTTCATTCCAAATCAAGTATTCAATGAAAGAGAGGGGGAATTATTGATTTCCATTAGAAACGTCAATCAGGGAGCCTTAGCCACGGTCAGTCACTTCACGTCTGATACATGTACATTGTTTTTCATCGAATGCAAACGTGAATAGCCCTAAAACACCTGCAAACTATGATTAGTGACTTGAATGAACGAGATACATTGCAACAGAGTAGTGTGCTATGCACGAAAGCAATAAAAAAAAACATTAGTTTAGTCATGAATGCAACGCACTCCTTTCTTCGTCTATTCACAAGGTCGAAACACTGTCACGTTTCACGTAAATATTTGATTAAAGCAATGAATGGGAACTGGAAAAACATACTGTTTACATCAGCGAACAATGTACTGTATGTTTTATCGTTGTCCTCTGGAGTAAACAAAAATTAGGTCCATGTTCTCACACACATTCAGGAATGCATGAAGGGTACATGTAGTATAGATTGTTAATTTCATTATTCACAGTGGAACTATACAATTGTGTAAATTGTTCATATGAATAGGATATATTGAACATGTAAATGTAGAAATAGCTGACTATTGTGTTCTCCCTGTGAACTTGTGAAGCAACTACACATACTACAGTGTATGTTGTATTTACATAAAAATATTACAAATTAAATGTTGCTTTCTTCATTTTTTGAAATATTCATCTGCCTCTCTTCCCTTTTCTCTGTCTAAATGTGTGTGTTTATATACCGTAAATCTCCGTGTATAAGGCGCACTTTTTTGGCGCCGAAAAAATTTGAAAATCGGGGGTGCGTCTTATACACAGATACAGAAAAAAAAAAGATTTTTTTTTTTTTTTTTTTTTTTTTTTTCCCCTTCCCGATTTCGATTTATGGCGCTATGCCTGGCAATGTCTCCCAGCTCAGTAATCAGTGTGTTGACTCACCACTCGGAAACTACAACAACACTCAAATTTGTCTGTCATCTTGGTTTGAAAGTAATCTTTCTAATAGATCTCAAAATGTAGTTTTTAATAATTCCTCAATTTTTTTTTCTATAACAAATGGTGTACCACAAGGTTCTATCCTAGGTACTCTATTGTCAGAAATTTAGAGGATTCTATTCATATCATGCATGACTATTGATGTTTGGCATAGAACACAGTGCTTCTGCTAGCTGATGTGATGAGGCTGGTGTGGGACACTTGGTATCATGAAGCCTTAAGAGTCTGGACCTGTTTTTAATTTACATTAATGATCTTACACACATTCTTCTACAACGACATTGTTACTATTATTTGGTGGGTTTTCGGCAACAAAACAATAACAACAAAACAACAAAAAACGATTTTTTTTTTTTTTTTTTTTTTTTTTTGCCCCCAAAATAGGGGTGCGCCTTATACACAGGTGCGCCTTATACACGGAGATTTACGGTATATAATGTATGTTGGTTTTTTTTCATTGGTTTTTTTTATTCAGTCATTTCGCTGTCTTTTCCTGTTGCAAATTGCAAACTACATGTTCATATTCCTTTTAGAAATATCATTAGAATTTCAGAATTTCTACATGATGCATTGTACTACTGTACTGCCATTGTATTGGGAAAAAGAAAAAAAATCTTAATTGGAACGTCAAACTTCTCTTGCTGATCTCTCCTTTCCAATCCGAAGTCGCGACAGAGAAGATTGAAAAGGGGTGCCTGGCTGCCTGCTCGCTAAAGGTTAGTGGGGAAGCAGCAAGTCGCCCACCAAGAAAGGCAAGGAGATTCATCAACTTCCCTGGGCAAATAAAAGAGACACCGCTAGCCGCGATGACTCATCGCTCTTTCGATGGAGGATCGTGATAAAGCTAAGATGCTTGCTCAAATACCACCGCAGCATCTTTCCCCAAGACGCTTCGATACCCGCATACGCGCCATCACCGTATTATCAGAATCGGAGCGAGAGGAATGCATTTGCTACTTGTTGATTTTAACAGCACTTATAGCATTTCCTGCTTCAGTGCATGTGCACTATACAATCATTATTTACAGTGCTTGTTTTTGATGTGAAGGAATTTCAGGCAATCTGGGATTTCCAATTACAAATTTAGAACTCATTTGGCATATTAAATCAGATTGGGCTCTCTGTATATTTTGCTGATACTGAGAGCCAGAAAGACTTTAATGAATATATCTATAATATATGCTTTAAAATAGTGTTAATACCCTTCTATCTCTCACCATATACAGTGTAGTAGTGTACAATGTACGATGTGGATTAGGTTGCTACGCTGCTCATGACATGATAAGAGGACCTGACAGAACTGATTATTGATATAGATTATTACTTGTCAAAATTAAATCAATATAGATTTTCCAGTCGGAGTATATTTACATGTGAATATGTACAAAAGGCCTAATACTGAAGACTACAAATACATGTACCGGTACATGTCTGATGTTCTATATGATTTCAATCACTTCAGGCTTATATGAGGCCATAAAACATGAAAAGACAATCTGTATAATGTGAGGCTAAATCTGTATATTATGCTCAGAACGTGAGAATGATAAGTGGAAAAATATATATTTGTACAGGTTGCCATATTTTTCATACATACCGCAAATGCTTGCCTCTTTAAATATCCTTTAGTTTTCTAAATTGCTACATACATGTACATGTACATTCTAGAACATCAAAAAGAGATGGAATTTGTGTCTACTAAACGAAAAAAGGCCTACGCGTTCCAGTTTCTCTCTTTCTCTCTCTGCAAACTAATTGATGTGTGACGCTGCTAAAATTAAATTGTAAATTTGGGATGATTATACTTGTACATTGTACACTACATGGAAAAGCTGACTTTGTTGTTCATGTTTACGTAAAGATTTGTGGTCAATATGTACATATGTACACTGTACGTTTTTGTGTAAACACAATAATATCCAAATGATGTACGTGATGGATTGTACATGACTCGGTCACCGATGAGCAGTCAACCTTGAACTTTGTATTTTTACATTCAAGAATCATTGATAGAATTGATCGTTCTTGCCTCAGGCGCCTGACTACAAGAACAGGGTTTGATACCGATTAATCTCTGAGGTCCTTTGCTTTTCAAGAAATTACAAGAACTGTCTTTCAAATCATGATAAAGATGACAAATTTATGTCAGTTTAGAAGAATATCTTAATAAGATGTCCACTGAAAAGCTAGACTGCTCTTCAAATGCCCTGGTATTTGAAATATGAGAAACGGCTTTAATGTTGGGAGTGAGTGAGTACCAGGGGAAAAAATACATAGGGCTCAGGGCAAATTAGCCCCCAAAATGCCCAAAAGAGCCCCCGAAAGTCATAAAAAAGCCACCCAAATTTGCATAGAGTTCAATGCAAAACAAATTGAAGAGTGTTACTCTCATGCAAGCAAGCTTGAAAAGTAGCTCCCGAAATTGTTTAAATATTTGTTTCCATGGTTGGGACCAAACTTGCAGGTTATACATTTAGACTCCTGCATACCGGTACAATTTGTCACACTTAATATACAGTATTTCCATTTCTGTACGCAGTGCTGTTCGTTGTGTATGATTTTATTGTTTTATTACCAGTATTTTGATGATTTCAATTTTCAAAACCTCATACCTTGTGGTTCACAGTCCACAACACCTTCAATCATTATTACATAATACTATGCATATTGCATAATCTCCATTTCTAAATCATTTTTTCAAATTGCAAGCACTTTCTGTCTGACTATTCTCTGAGGTACAATGCTCTCCAAGGAATGGCTTGTAAGAAACCATAATAGGCCTGTTTTCATCAGCTCGAGATTGCCAAATATCCTGCTATTTGAACTATCCCGATCGCAAATTATCCAGTTAATTTGCGTCATCATCAGCCCAAAGTTGCAATTAGCGGGATATTTGGTCGAGATAATCATCCCAAGATATCTTGGGCTACATGTAGTTTGCAAAATATCTCGCTATTTGTCGGTGCGTCCTCACCAGCCCAAAGACTCGCACTATGCGCGAACGCTGAGCAAAATATCTCAAGCTAATTTCTTTGGTGCGTCTTCACCAGCCCGAAGACTCGCACTACTGTATGCGCGAACGCTGGGCAAAATATCTCGAGCTAATTTCTCAGGCTCGAGTTTCAAGTTTCGAGGTCAAGTCTCGAGCTGATGAAGACACGATTTGTAACTTCGGGATTATTTCCCAAATCAGAAATAGCGGGCTATTTGGCAATCTCGAGCTGATGAAGCTATTTGATAATCTCGAGCTGATGATGACAGGCCTCTTAAATACCAGCTTACCATGCTATCTGCAAGCTACCAGGATGAGTCCACCTTGCTGTGTAAGGTGATAAGCTGCTTAACTTCGTTAACACAGGTAATTGTGAGAAAGATCACAGGTGAAAGTGTGGCCCTCACACAAGATAATCCTATTCTAAATGCTGAAGGCTCGTTCAGATATGGTACTGTAAACCTTCGCAAAACAAGCTGCCGTATAAAAGCAGCCGTTGCTTTTTTTATGTGTGTTTTAAAAACTTATTTGCTCAAACATAATTGAGCTCTGTGTAAAGACTGTGTTTAAAGGGGGTGTAGCATGGCAAATACTGGTTAACGCCATCTACGACTTCTTTTGGAAAAATGCACGTAAACGAATGAACTTGATTAACGGTCAGCACGAGCTGGCGTTCGCGAAACAGACCAAAGTTCTCATCACGCTTTGGTTTTGTGTATGTTGCATGCACGTGAATACCGCGGTCGTGTCGTCCATATTAGTATTATACCCGATTGGCCTCAAGTCAGGCCATGGGAAAGACACAAAGTCTTGTCATGCTACACCCCTTTGATACAGAAACTTGAAGCATTATATTACAATTTTTCCATCATTAAACAAAATTCCACAGTTTTGCTATATCTGAACGAGGCTTAATCCTCTCTCTCTCTCCTTTGCTCTTGTTTCAAGAAAACATCCTTGCCAGGAATTTACAAAAAAAGGGTTTTACTTTTTCTCTATTGGAAGATTTAATCCATAAGCCACTTGACACGACTTTATGAAAATACAAAATGTAGATGGTTAAGGCTCAGATTGAATAAAATGTGCTTACAGACTACTTTGCCTCGGCCACTCCTTTGTCTCTCTTTTCTCTACATTTGTAGCTTCTACATATTATGTCATTCTGTAACTTGTTTTCATATAATATTCTTATTTTCTTTAAAGATCATTGTTTTCTTACATGTATCTGTAACAGTACAAACCGCAGGTAGAACATTGATTCTGATAATTTGTCCCTTTAGAAGTAGAATGTACCGTACATGTGCTGTACCTGTTTGTGACCAGGATGTTACTACCGGTAACTAGATATTAAAACCAAGTTGTTGACGTTGTTTTTTGGGGGGAAGGGGGGTGTTCATTTTTTGCTTGTTCACTTTTTTACTTTTTGAATAGAGCACATGTAATTGCATTTTGGAAAGACTCAATCATAGTAATTTGACCTGAACATACAGCTAAGATTGCATCATTATCACTTTATGTGAGTAGGCCGAGTTAGGCTCATATTTTTTAATAGAGATAATTTTGATAACCATGGCAATGTTGTCCTTCAAAGCCGACCTAGTACATCTTGCAGTTAATTGCTGCACCCCATGTTATGCATTCAAGGCAATCTAATTTTAGCGTTGCGAACCACTCGTCCAGAAATAGAGAGGTACTGATCCACGGACTGCTTACAATCGGGAAACGAAGGACTTAATGAGGAGGAACCAAATGAGGAGAGAAGGCACGTTGCATGGTAGAGTATAGATTAGGACCGGCCTGTCGTCACCTCATACTATCTCATACTTGTGTAAGGCTAATATCAATGTACTAAAATACTACAAATCTGTAGTACCAGGGGTATGTAATGTAATAATCTGTAGTTGCAATTCTAGTTTTGAAATGATTAAAGTTTCTGGAAAGGGTTGCGCTGTCTTGTATGATTTGGATTTGATGTTGTATCTTCTCTGTCATTATGTTGTGGACCATGTGGTACATTTACATTATCATAGCATTAATTTTTTTCAGGACCTTTTTTCTTTTTCAATTAAGCCCCTGTTCTTGCATATTTTGTATATTTTTTGTATCTATTATTTGAATATTAATCAAATATTACTAAAACAAATCTTTAAACTTTATTTATGAAGCAACCTTACCCTTTTTTTTCTTCTTCACACCAGTTAATTCAAAGAAAAATATTAATAATTAGCTAAATCATTAATAACAAATAGTGAGATCAACTCTTACAATGTAGTGCAATGTGAATGCGATTAAAATCTCACTGACTCTCATTGTTGTGTACGTACGTATATGAACAGCTCTACTACCAGAGATGAGAGGAACACTCAGCTTTAGTAGACCGAGGTTAAAGGTACATGTACATGTACATGTCATATAGTCAAACCTGCTTTAGTGACCACTTGTCTACAAAGACCACATTTTTTGTTTCCCTTGAAAATGGTTTCTAATAGAAACAGGTACTAAAGGAACCTGTCTAGTGTCTACAAAGACCACTTTTTGTGTTTCCCTTGGGCGGTCGCTATAGACAGGTTTGACTATATTATAATTCTAAATAAATAACTCATACTTGATTTAGCATTTATGAAACAGATATTTACCTTTGCTTGAAAGTGTATTCCATGTTGGAAGGCTTCCTCACTGTGAAGCGGTATGCGCGTGTCGTAGGCATCCTCCACCAAGTTGTATTTATTGCGTCTCGACGGCATTGTGGCGATGATGAATCAATCCAATTTATTCCCAAACAACAAAATACAGATCAAATGCTATCCAATAACTCCAATGAGATTCCGATATGTTCAGATTTATTTTGGTAAACAACTTCCCATTATGAAGTTGTCTCCAGAACTATGTCGGTAAAATAAGCAGTAGATCACAGAGTATGAATCCGCAGCCTGCTGCATGCAGGTATGATGGGTTTAAATAGTAAATCTACTTTTCCTCAATGATCTTTGATTAATTCACGATGGATCAAGCACACTACATGAAATGCAAAGTCATGACAGACTCTCTCCAACTTTATGTTCCGTTAAGAATCCACAAGTATCGAAAATGCTAGACTCCGGGTCCGGGAAAACTTCTCCCCGAGCGAAAGATTCAAAGCAGCCCTGAAAGGATGTCATTCGCTTCTCGCTGGCAAACCCTGTATTCCTAGGTATATGTATTTCGGCGGGGACGACGAGGTAACTTTTTAATGAGTGAGCACAGAAGGCCTCCTGGAGATTAGCGCAAACGAGGAAGAGAGGGGAAGGACGTCCGGGCCTTGGGACCCTGAGTCACATCAGCTGAGAGGGTGACAGACACGATGTTACGTGAGAGATCAATCGCACCCTACGGCTTGGATGTTCACTGCACTGCTGAAGTTGGGGAGGGGGAAGAGGGTGATGAGAAGAGGGAAAAACAAAATCAACTTCATGTAAGTCTGCAGATTTGTTAATTGACAAAGAAACATCTTATACTTTTATGTGTTTACAGTTTTGCTACAATTTTCATTCAAAGCCACCTTGTGTCGTAATTATCAAAACAAATTAACTAAATCAGCTAGAGTCAAATGCCTGTAGAGCTAGTACGAATGATCATAAATAAGTATTAAAATTAAACTCTGCCAAAATAATTGATTTAAATTTGTTAAACTTCCAAACTGTTTTACAGACCCGCAAACACACACTCACACACACACACACAGAGACATTGTGATTAAACAAGCCAGGACAACTTGAAATCGTACGCCCTCCCCCCCCCCCCTTCCCATTCTGAAGATGTCATGATCCAACACTAAACCCTTGCAATCAGAATCAGACTTAATCAAGATCTTGATGATAAACTAGTGAAGTCAAAGAATAAGAAATTAAATGATTCAACAACAAAAAACAATTAAACTTTGTAAATGTAAAAAGGAATGAAAAACATTGTGAATGTAATTCAACTCATGAGAGACAGCCTGAGCATATTATTAAGCATCTCAGCTAGATCTAAGCCAATAACAGATTCTGTGTTTGAACAAAAAACATATCGATTAGAGTTTCACAGCCAAAACAACACGATCAATGCTCAACACAAAGTGAAAACACGGTCAGTGACACACGTTTTTCAATTCAAAATTCACTTTCACTTTCATTCAAATTTTAGTCTCGTTTCACAAAATCAGAGAAGATGTAGCAGATTTCAAAATCATGCAAGTTATGAACCTGTAAATTATTGCTATCTTAGCATTCCTAATGAAAGCATTGAAGCCAACATAATTATGAAAACAATAACACTAAGACCCACCGAAACTTGATGACCACCCGTACGCAGAACTCCAGGCAGGGCATTCGCTGAGCAAAAGAGGTATCCTGAACTGTACAGGTAACACGTAGGTTTACCGTTGGATCGGCTCGCATCTAGGGCTTGGAGCAGAATGCACGTTGATTTTGCGTGTATGATGATCTGCGCTGCAGCTGCAGTGCGAGCGTTAGTGAAGTGCTCTTTGTCAAATTGAGTCTAGCGTCATCTACGTCAATATACACTATAGTCCATAAAAAGTTTCCTTTTTTTACAAGATGATGTTATTGTATACGTTGCCGATAACAATCTCATGTTTCCGTATTATCTGATGCAGTGGCGGATCCAGGGGGAGGGGGGGGGGGGGGGGTGGGGGGGGGGGGAGGCCTCCCCTGGGGAAAAAAATAGGTAGAAACACGTTATTTTTACCTTCTTTTTTTAGATGGGCCCCCTCCCCTGGCGCTCAAGGGGGGGGGGGGGGGCGGGGGGGTTGCGTTTTTTCCAATTTTCGAGGGCCACAAAAAAAAGAATTAGTGCTCCTTACCCTCCCTCCCCCCCCCCTATGCTTATTCAAGGGCTGGCTGTTTCGCCGATAAATATTTTCTCACGAGTTGGGCCCCCTCTTCGGCCCCCTCCCCTGCAGTCGGCTGGATCCACCCCTGATCTCATGACTGTATCAATCTAACGACCTATACTAGAGCTTGAGTCAGACAAGACATCAAATGAAATTATATTTTAATTCTTACTTTATTTTTTCAATTCCATAATTCAATTCAACAATACTTGGTAACGCATATGAAACGAACACTTTGGACCTTTCCTTTCGGATTACTCAAGAAGAACAAAATTGATGAGATATTTCTTCAAAATAATAAACATTTATCAACTATTGGAGACAGTAAAATATGTGTTGCATTTATATAAATAATGTAGCAGAAAATACCACTAGCGTATTTGAAAGAGACACGGGGGCAGTTTGGCACCTGATAAAAAAGTGCAACCAATAAATGAGCAATAAATAGTCCTTTTTTTCAGTCAAAATAAGCATAACATTTGGACTTAGAACATCATACAAATGCAAATTTGTCATCACTATGAACATGACTGACAATGAGAGCGGACAAAATATACAGTTCCTCAGGTAGACAAAGGAACATCCCTTCACAGCTATTATGTAAAAAGGTGAATATGCATGTGACACCTGTTCTACACATTTTTACATAATAGCAGTGAAGGGATGTTCCTTTGTCTACCTGAGGAACTGTATATTTTGTCCGCTCTCATTGTCAGTCATGTTCATAGTGCATAGATAATCGACCAAGCCAAACGAATATGCTACACGCTATAGGTAGAGAGAATAAACTTAAACTTGAAAATAAAGAGAAAAAGAAGCCGGGGAAGGGCACTTATCATCGGATTCTCCCATGAGAGCCTATAACAAACCTAAACTAATCGATGTTGTTTTAGATTAAAACATCCAACAAATATTCTCAAAGAGGAAGAAGTGGGTGGGGGGGGGTGTAGCCGGCCACCGATTACCGACAAAACTAGCCACCAATTACCGACAAATAAATTAATGCCAATGTCCCAATGTTTACAAATATAACCCTATAAACCCGGGGCCAGGAGCTAAATTATTTTTTAGTTCCCCCCCCCCCCCTCGCGCGCAAAGCGCTGAAGCTTTGACATTAATTTTCATTAAATTATTAGAGAAAGAAGACGATACGTTGTACCGTTCCAGACTTGATTCTTGTTTCGCCCCTCCCGCGCGAAACGCAGATACTATGACGTTTCATGTCATTTATCAGAGAAAGAAGACGATTCCTTGTACCGTTCTTGAAAGAAGACGATTCGTTACACTGTTTTCGACTCTTAATCCTTGTTTGAATTCAGTTTCCACCCCCCCCCCCCCCCACCCCCCCCCCCCGCAAAGCCCGGAAGCTTTAAAGATTCATTAAATTATTAGAGAAATAAGACGATTCGTTGTACCGTTCTCTACTTTTAATCCTTGTCTGAATTCAGTCCACCCCACCCCCCCCCCCCCCCCTTCCGTGCGAAGCGCAGAAGCTTTGACGTGCCACTAAATTATTACTCTCAATCCTTGTCTGAATTCAGTTTCCACCCTCCCGCGCGAAGAGCAAAGCTTTGACGTTTCATTAAATTATTAGAGAAAGAAGATGATTCGTTGTACCGTTTCCTTGTCTGAAATCAGTTTTCCCCTCCAGCATGAAGCGCAGAAGCTTTAACGTTTCATTAAAATATTTCTCTTAATCCTTGTAAGCCTTTCTCGAATCTTAATCCTTGTCTGGATTCAGTTTCTCCCCTCCCGTGCGAAGCGCGGAAGCTTTGAGGTTTAATTGAATTATTAGAGAAAGAAAACGATTCGTTGTACCGTGTTCTTGTCTGAATACTGTCCCCCCCCCCCCCCCCCTCTCGCGCGAAGCGCAGAAGATTTGACGTTTCATAACTTATCACAGAAAGAAAACGATTCGTTGTACTGTTCTCTACTCTTAATCCTTGTCGATTCGTTGTACCGTTCTTTACTCTTAATCCTTGTCTGAATTCGCTTTGACGGTTCATTAAATTATTAGAGAAAGAAGACGATTCGTTGTACCGACTCTTAATCATTATCTGAATTTTCAAAACTGTTTCTTTTGTCCGATAAAAAGTCACAGTTCGTATAGGAGGAAAAAAATTGCCGGCCAACCGACATAATACATCTCAACTTCTGAATTGATATATAGTACACGAGGATCAAGCAAGAATACCGACACAACGGACCCGACACAGCCACACAATTATCTATGCGTATCTATCTTGCTCCATCGACATGGCGACTCCACCCCAACACCCCCCCCCCCCCTCTCTCTCTCTCTCTCTCTCTTACTCCCACCCCTCTTCTGGCTCTTACCCACCCTCTCTCTCACCCGCTCTCTATCTGCCCCCCCCCCCCGTTTATTTTGGTTCCTTTTCCTCTTTTTTTTCTTCTTCCTTTTCTCCCTTGCTTTCCTTTCTTTTCCTTTTCTTTTTCTTTTCTTTCCCTTTCCCTCTCGGGAAAAATGAAGAAAAGATGTTGTGAGTGCCGTATCTTCTTCTCCTCCTCCCCGCCTCCCTCCCCGCCCCCCCCCCCCCTCTCTCTCTCTCTCTCTCTCTCTCTCTCTCTCTCTCCCTCTCTCTCTCTCTCTCTCTCTCTCTCTCTCTATATATATATATATATATATTGATATTTATCTCTCTTTCTCGCTCTCTTCCTCTCTTATGTATTCGATTGGGGGCTAATTCCCCCATGCCCCGTGCCCCCCCCCCCCTAGCTACGCTACCGTATATATACTATTTTACTATAATGGTGAATAATGGTGATTGATAAAGCATGTTGGACAGAGATGACTTCAAATTTGTCAGGAATATTATAGGCTGCTTTCACAAAATTGCTATATATATATATATATAAAGGAAAATATAACACAAATTATGTGACAATATCACAAATGGTAACAATAAATATATCTAGGCCTATATTATAATGATATATGAAACAAAATAATACACACAATCAACAAGAAATCAGTGGAATCAGATGGAAAAAAAGATTAAATCGAATGTTACATGTACATTAGTTCCAAATACAGCAAAGTCACAAATTATATATTTAAAAAACAAAAAACTAATTGCCAACCATTCCTAGTTTCTTTGGAGAAAAAAAAATCATGAGCTTATATGCTTAGGCTATAGGACCATGTACGTTTTAATTGTCAAATTTCGGAAACTTGTGTTTATCTATTACAGTTACAGACATGTCATTATGTCAATATAGCCTTTCGGACTTTGCTTTGTTTGCAGTTTATCCCATCTATTGGTTATCACAGGACGTATGTTGTTACAAAATGTTGTCAAAATGTATCATCATTTTTGTAAGTACCGGTGTTATTACAGCACAATTTACTGCTGCATTTAATAATAGTTGACTTCGGTCATACCGCATTAGACGGAAATAGTCGCGCTTAATTGCTTGTATAGGATTACATTGTGTGGCAAATGTTGTATATTGATAGTTATGTTGTAAATATAGCATATTCTGTATTTTTTAAGCCGATTATATTCTGATCTAACACAAGTGTCAAACAAATATTTTGTTAAATACAGACTTTGATTTTACTTTTATGCAATTTCGTAGATGTCATTCAAAGGCAAAATCAACGTGCTTTGATTTTATTCGTGCATAAGAAATTGGAATTTAACAAATTTTATATATTTTGGGGGCACTGAATATTCTCATAAGTCATAAATCACCTGTAAGGGAAAATCTTCTAACTCCTTATTTAAATTTGCGGATCCATGCAACCGGGCTTGGCTGTGTCACCTCTTTTGAAGAAGAAAAATAATGTGATTCGGAAAAGAGGACTAATATATCAAAACATTGAGTAAACGCGTTATAATTTAAAAGAGAGTCACAACAACAGGATGACGAGCATGGTGGACCGAGTAGGGGGGGGGGCACGGTGCCCCCACTTTTTCAAAAATACCACAGTGCCCCCTTTTTTACATATGAAAAGTGCCTCCATTTTACTTCAGATAAGTGCCCCTTTTTATTTGTAATAGGAATAGGTGCCCGTTTCGAACTATTATAAGTGCCCTTACCGCTTCTCGAGTGCCCCCTTCATAAATGATAATTGCCTCTATTCAAATCTGACATTAATAATTGACAAGTGCCCCTTTTCCTTTGTAAATAAGTGCCACTTCACCTTCTTATAACTGCTCCATTTCATCTCTGTTGAGTGCACGTTTTCACCTCTGATAAGTGATCCTTTTTATTTTGACCCGTATCCTTTTTCCTTTCTAATGAGTGCCCGTTTCCCCTTCAGACGAGTGCTCATCTTCCTTTTTTTTTATAAGAGCTCCTTCCACTTCACATAAATGCCCCTTTTCTCACCTCTGATAAAATTAATGCCTCTTTTAAAATCTGCAGATTTTCCATCGCAATAAGTGTCCATTTTCCATTATCATAAGTGCCCCTATTCATCTCAGGTGAGGATTTTCAGGTAAAAGAAGTGCCCCTATAACCACATCTATTAAGTGTCCCCTTTACCCTAGCTGATAATCGCCCCTTTCAGAATCTAAGAGGTGAGAGGTGTTCGTTTTACTTAGACAAGTACCCGTATTCCTTTGTTATAATGTGCCCCTTTCCCTTCTGGTAATTTCATGTTTACTTTGACACTTGCTTCTTTCTTTTCTAATAAGTGTCCTTTTCCCTTTAGATAAGTGCCCCGGCCTTTTCCCTTTATTAGCATGTGCCCCTATCTTAAAGCGACAAAGAGCAATTTCTTCTCTCGAATTTCCCCCAAAACTTGCTCGCTTAATCACATTTTATAGTTGAGAAATTTTCAAAGATATTGAAATCATCCCTGATAATGTATTAATTACGATGTAGGGGCATTATAAGAATGTCTAAAAGGGAAAATTTTCGCTTTGAGGTTTGGCGTAAATAGTCAAATTACTGACTAATCGCTAATAAGCCAAAACACAACAGCAACAACAACATCCTTTTACCCCAGAAAGTGCCCATTTTTGGTGCCCCCCTCCACTTTAGAAGACGCTCCGCCGCCCCTAAGAGAGAAAAAGAGAGCGATCCAAGAGCTAAACATGATAGTTAATCCAAAAGACCTTTGCTATGGGGAGGGTAGAGGTCTTTTTTTTTGGGGGGGGGGGGGTGCCCAGCCCCTCTGTTGGCGCAATCGAGATGCATCATAGCATCTGATAATGAGACGTCTATAGGCGTATATTGATATTTTATCTTTAAAAAATAAATTAAAACATGGAAAAACTCAGGCCCATGGTGTAGATTCGATTCTTGCCGGAATTTGCATCGCTGAATTTGCATAAATCAATGTCTCTCTATACACTGCTGCGTCGAGTCCGTGACTGACTGGAGGGAGGGAGATGAAAGAAAGAAAGTGAGAGGGAGAGAGAAAAGGAGAGAGAAAAGGAGAGAGAAAAGGAGAGAGAGAGAGAGAGGGATGTTGCAGGAGGCAGGAGAAGAGGGAATGGAAGGAGGGCCAGTGAAGCGGGATGCCTTGATGGTCGAGGAGCCCCCCCCCCCCCCTCCCGCAATCGTCTTGCATCGTTATTGGTGTATAGGGGCGCCTCGCTGATAACTTTGTAACCTACATAGCATATATATCCCGACTCCAACACAGATTTTTAAAATAAAAAGAAATGTGGATTAACTCAAATTTAATATGGTAATATTTTGAGAGCGGTATGATCACCATCCAACTACTGTACGTGTTTCGGGTTGGAGTCGTTGTTTTTATTTTTTGTTACCTTCCATTTGCACCTCCTGCTAAATTATCTTAGTATCCTTTAATTTTCACCCACTCCATAAGAAATGTGTGTTATATGTGATTGTTTCAACCACGGTTGATAAAGCAATTTTGGTGTTATGGGTTAGAGTGCAAGTACCCCACCCTCGATTAGCAGCTGGCGAGTGACGTCATATCATGAGAGGAGGATCCATAGACTTGCCATAGCCGCCATATTGAACGATTGGCCAATGACTGTCGTATGATGAACGCCTCTTCCTCATAAAACGACATCTGTTTTGAACCTTTTAAATGTGATCTGTTCATTTATGAGTTGATGTAGGTGATTTAAAGGACTATTTTACCGTTGATTAACACATCCTCCTGCCAAATAGGTCAATAATTTATCTTCAAATCGGCGAATTGTAAGTTTTTTGATCCCGAACATGATTATTGTATTGACTGTCGTAGTGAACCCGGCTTGATACAATGATAATGATTTCGTGTGCATTGCACGCAGAGCTGTGAGGCCGTCGAGATTGTCAATGGTGGTAGCTGTGTGCAATGTTATTGTGTGTGAGATCAGTGGATAGTATTTTGGGGAAATAAGAAAGAATGAAACCAAATGAATATTGTTAATTATTGAGGATGAAATAATGAATTAAGGACTGTATCATTGAACTTCAAACATAATTGATGAATTGCATAAATAATCAAGTAAAAACAAAATTGTGAATGTGATTGATGAACTTAGTTTGAAGAATCCTTTGCTGTTTTTGCACATTAGCTTGCCTTTGAATTTGACTTTGAGTCACAACAAGAAATAAATTAGTCATCGGTATTATCATGTCTAGTGTTCTATTTTGGTGACCATATTTAACCTTGAATTTTATTGGATTTTTGTTGGATTTCACAAAGAGTAGACTCTAATTCAAGTAATATGGCAGTGATTAGATTACAATTGACAATGTACCGTAGCTTTTGTCTAATTTTTTATATGTCTACATTTACTCTAAATAAGACCATTCTGATTTGTAAGGAAAATAAAACCCATGCTCAACTACTTACTAAATACTAATACTACTACTACTGTAATGTCCGAGCTGGTCCTTGGACGTCCAATATAGCTGATAAGCCTTTTGCTCACCAGCCACTGAATTCTTCAACATAAACAGTTTAACTTTTTAAAATCCAATTTATCAAAATCTATATATTAAAAAAAGTAAATCTAATTTTAAATGAAAAAAATCCTAAGAGAAGAGGCGTAAATATTCACTTCTGAATGACAAACGCCTATAAACTAAAACAACAACAACAACAACAACATGCCTCCGAGTCTCCGACTGAAATCACTATTAGAAATAATGCAACTATTGCTTTAGCTATGTATTTTTCTGTTTAGTCATGCTAAGTCACCTGGGCTGCATTTTACAGAATAATTTCTGTTATTCTGTTTTGTCAGTTGCCATTTTCTTCCCTTATGAAATATGACAAAACAAAATAACAAAACAATTTTCAACACTCAGGATTGCAATTGACATGAAGGCCTACATGTAAATGTTTACGTATTAGCACCAAGAATAAGCATGGGGGAAGTATCCAAATTGTTCTTTACTTATTTACAATTCATTAATCATATTTTGCCTCCCCCCCCCCCCCCCCCTCAAACAAATTAATTTAAAAAATGTCACCATACATGTACATGTACATGTATATCAAATCTGGAGAAGAAAAATAAATAACTATAGCTGTAGACAAATGAAGTGCAAATAATATGCAATTTAAAATACCCAAGATTCAATTTTGCACAGATCAAAATACTTTGTAAACTTTATTCATATTGGTATTTTTGCTGACATCAATAATTCTTCAAATGCATTTACACTGTATTATAACTTTACTTTTGTAGTTCTGAACACAGAGCAGAAATCATTACCAGAATATACAATAAATTATTCATGTATCATACATGTACATGTACATGCACATTACACTTAGTGTAATAATCACTGTGTATCCGCAATTGGGCTAATTACACAGACACAACCTTGAGTATGCTGGTACATGGTGGCTTGTATGCTCATGTAATCAGCACCTTCATTATACATTTCATGCACAGATTGTGCTTTGGAGGGGAAAAAAGGATTCATGTGTAACTATTATAGTCTATGCCTAAGATTTTAGGTCAGACTTGACAGTTTGAGCATGCTCGTTAAATCAATGTGTGCTGCAAATTATGTCTGGTGTGTGTATTCTAAATTGATTAGACCAGTCAAAAATGTTTGTTATTTTTTAGCTCCTACAGTATATATATATATTCTCATTGTTCTCATGAATTTCTTTGTGCTACTGTATGAAATGAAATAGGATATAATCTTCCTTCATGTCAATATCATTTCTTCGTTAAGAGTAGGGCTGCGACGAGAAGTCGAATGCTCGAGAACCCGCACTGTTGACAACTACTCGAGTACGATTTCTCGTACTCGAATATTCAGCCGCAAAAAAAAAAAAAAAAAAAAAAAAAATCCTGGTCACCTGGCACTGTCCAGGCCGACGCTTACCCGTGCCAGGGAGAGCGCCTGCCGCTGGCATGGTACCGTCGGTAAAAATGTTTTCCAGCTCAATCACTATCAAACTCACCACTCAGAAACTGGGACCAAATGTCCGGATTTCTGTTTGGACTGGGAGGAAAATGGATTATTCTGCCATCTTTGGTTTTTAAAACAGCATTGTTTACTGTTATTATTATTATTAAATCGGCGCCTTCAACTGCAACTCGAAGTAAAATTGCATGAGTTTTCGTAAACGGACCTGGGATACTGCTCCCGTGGTATGGTGGTGGCAACAACAAACAAAAACAAAAAAATTATAAAAATTTATTAAAAAAATAAAAAAACATGGCGTCCGAATATTCAAGTATTCGCTTGTAAGCCTGGGAGTGTACTCGGGTACCTCATTACACGGTTGTGCACAGCTTTAGTTAAGAGTGCATGTATCTTCCTAATTAATCAGTTTACAATGAATACAGTAACATGATTACTTGTTGGCATGATTTAGAAATGTCTGGATCTTAGTTCATTGATGTACATGTACCGTACTCAAAGAGTAACTACATGTACATGTTGGTGAGCTTGCCTCCAACCTCCTTGCTCATATTGTACACATTACACAAGATGTAGAATATATTAGTACATGTAGGCTTGCTTGTTTTTCTTATTCTTTGTATATATCATGTATTACAATTTATAAAATTGTAAAAGAAATAAAAATGGTTAGAGTCAGGATTTTCATTTTAATATTTTGTGGGCGTAATTCTTTTCATCTAGGCTCCTGGGCCAAGACCATACATCTGCATCAATACATTATTCATGATGAACTGAACTGATGATATGTAAAGATGATTGGCTCTTTTCTCACTATGGTCAACTAATGGCACACACATCTACATGTACCTGCCATAGTTGACTATTGGGCACATGTACATGTACATTACCGTATATGTAACATACATGTATACTCCGAAACAATGTTGCAGTCTCATGTTTCATTCCTTAGTAAATAAAGAGTTCAGTGAATGAATCAGATTACTCAAGTGAATGAATCAGATAAATTAATCATTGTTTTGTATTTTTATATCTTTCTTGCCTTTAGGTACATCTCATCATGGCGGCGGGGCCATATAACTACTCTTATATCTTCAAGTATATCATTATAGGAGACATGGGCGTCGGGAAGTCATGTCTCTTACATCAGTTCACAGAGAAAAAATGTAAGTAAACATGTCTGGATGAAAGAAAGAAAAAAAATGATACAAAATTAAGTACTTGCTTTAGAATTGCCAGATTACATTAAGTATTGCTCCAAATAGACAAAGAACAATATTTACTATTAATGGATTCTACCAATTTCTTTTGCATTTCCCATGTTGACTACATGTACACTGTATATACATTGCAGGGGAAGAATTGTATGGAAGGGCTAAAAGTTTTAAGGAATGTAGAATTGTACATTAAATATACAATCACTTGTTATCATTTATGTCAATATTAATGTTATTACTGTACTGATTCGTACCGCACACTCAACACTTGAAAGGAATGAATACTTTTGAATAGTATCATTTTTTCTGTCCTCGACTCTTCACAGTACATATAACCAGATTGATCTAGCACCTTCTTTTGAAGTGGTGCTGTTTATGTTGGTATTGTTTTTAAATCGATGAGCCATACATTGTGTAACTTGTTACAAAGTGCATTGAATACTTCTTGATTTTTCTCTTCTTTTACAGTTATGGCAGATTGTCCTCACACAATTGGTGTAGAGTTTGGAACAAGGATAATAGAAGTATCTGGACAGAAAATCAAGTTACAAATATGGGATACAGCAGGACAGGAGAGATTCAGGTCATTATAAGGAAGTTTGGACTTCAATCAATTTTAAAGTTTTAGTTCCACTTACAATTTTCATTTTCTTTCTCTGATGAGTAACAATGGAGTATGTAAAATGTTTAAAAAATGTTGTTGACACAAATCCAGTATTCATCTTGTATTGATAGTGATTCAAGGAAGTTTAATCTAATCATAGGGATGCAAAAGACATTGTCAGTTTGTGTATTTCATTATTCTTTCTGTCACCTTTCATGTTTTCCTCTTAGTGCCTCATACTTTTGTTCCTTAAAGGTACTATGTCCCATTTGCAGGTCAAAACAAATGAAAAGGTTAAATTCCAACGGCATTTGAAAGATAATACTAATTTAGAACTTCCCTAAAAAAGGTGGGGCTTGAAAATGTCTTCAAGTGGGAAAATAACGAGTATTAGTTGTCAAATCGACTTAGGAGCTATAGAGCCAATAAGTAATAGTCTTGATTTTCAGACCATTGTACCGATTGGTCTTACATTTTATGCTGCGCAAAGATTCAATCAGTTTAATTTTGGCCATCACAAGAAGTGGGTTATTGATGTAGACATATGCTCATGTACTATTTACGGCTCATTTTATGTATGTTATTACCAAAGAAGGAAAAAAAGCCAGTCAGTCACTCAATAGTGTCTGACAGTGAAGTCTAGCAAGTAAACAGGTTTCCTTGCATAATTTGAATATTTAGGACACTGCTAAGTTTAAATTTCACAGATAGGACATACATGACATGTATTCATAATTCCTGCAAAGTTCTACAGAATTTGAGGTTGGCTGCAAAAGGGACATAGTACCTTTAAAGAAAGCATTTAAAAACTACCACATGGTATTCCGAAACATTTTCAGTTGGGCCCATAGGACTCATATTTGACACCAATGTAATGCTTTATGTTCTGCAGGGCAGTGACTAGGAGTTATTACTGAGTCATTACATACCACATAGTATTCCAAACACTTTCAGTTGTGCCCATAGGACTCTTTAAGGCATCGTTTAAGAATGTTAAATCTGAGATGAATGGCCCTACATGTACATGTTATCAGTGTCTGTGATATGGTGTAATATTGAAGCCCTAAACAAAATCGTGCTTCAAAATGATCAAGAAGTGCCTCAAAAAAGTAAAAAACTTTGAGTGACCAGTTTAACCATACCGGTACTTATTTTCCCCAATAGACTGTAGTGTTATGAATACCATTAGGCAAATGCAAAATTTGGTTTTGATTTCCGATCATAAATATCTTGATAAGCAGACAGGCGACCGGCTTGTAATTTTCATGGGGTTCCCAACTGACCTAAAGGTTTATAATTATGATTGCAGCATGAGTTAAATCCAGGATTTTGTTTAGAATTAGAGGCAAAGTTACCTAATCCCTTTAATTTAACACCGATGTTATGTTTTATGTTCTGCAGGGCGGTGACTAGGAGTTACTACAGAGGAGCAGCCGGAGCATTAATGGTCTATGACATCACAAGACGAAGCACATACAACCATCTCAGTAGTTGGCTTACAGATGCCAGAAATCTTACCAATCCAAACACAGTGAGTATTAAAGCAGGACTGCGCTACTTATAGCTACTTGCGCCCTCTATATAGCCAACAATGCCTAAGCGGTGACCGTTGATCCCCCATGGTCCCCTTTTTCTTATGTTAATTGAGAGCTGATTTGATGAGATAACCACCTGCCAGTGACCATGCAGGGAGGTCTAATCCCTCCTGGCCAAACTAGTACAGACAGGCTTTAAAACTGGTACATTCTTGTCTCATGGAAAAGGACACAGTGGCTGGGGTTTTTATGAATCTGGAGCCACGATATGTAGGCCACATGGAGGATGTTATTCAAATTTGACCAAGTGTTTACAGTTCAAACCAGTTAAACAGTCAGCTCATCGCATGCAGCTGACATCAAGGATGGGATATATATTTAACAATAAAATTGATTCTAACCAAGTCTGTCATATCTTATTGGGTATATATGTGTAGTAGATACATTTAGAGGAAATGATCTGACTTATTTCATACTAAAAATTTTTTTTTCTGGAAAGGGGGAATAAAAAAAATTGCTTTTGTTTGGAATCACTCCGTAACATCTTCTCGAAATTGAGAAATGATAACCTATAAAGTGGATGATCACTCAAATCTCTCCTTTTATTGTTGAATTTTATGACTTACTGCCATAAGAGTTTCCATATATGTCATTAAAACCTCTCCTTCTACTTACTGCAATAAGAGTTTCCATATACATGTATGTCATTCTTGATTCTTAATTACCCCTGATCCCCGAAAACTCAGTCTAGTTTCGATAGTAAAAGTGAAGTTTTTATCTTTATAATTTTCCAGGTAATATTCCTCATTGGCAACAAGAGTGATTTAGAGGCACAACGAGACGTCACGTATGAAGAGGCAAAGCAATTTGCAGAAGAAAATGGACTACTGTTCTTAGAAGCCAGTGCAAAGACGTGAGTAGCTTTCATTTGATACGGTAGTCTTACATTCATATGAGCAAAGCTAAATTGAAAATGTGTAATTCATAACTTGCACTTCTAGATAGACTAAAGAGTTGTAACATGGGGCTTGTTGCCTAAATATTTGAATTTATTTCATTTTCCTTCGATTGCAACTCTTACAATAAACCATTCATGTTCAGGGCATTGCTTCATGAAACCGTCTTCAATACAAGTTCACAGACAACCAATTGAAATACATGTATTTAATTTAACACATGTTTCAATGGGTTGTTGATGAATTTCTACTTAACTTATGACTGTTTCATGATACGATGCCCCGATTTTTTACATGTCTTGTCAGAAAGTTTGGTTATAGGCTGAATGGACATTTTCTATGAATAATAGAAACTTGCTTTTAATGAATTGCAAGACTACTGATCATGACCCATCATGTTTAAGTCAATTATTTCACAGCAATATGATAAGACATTGAATGGCAGATATTATTATAATTTCCTAAATCTTTTGAAGCATTAGAGTACCACAATTGTTAACTTAAAATTCCTCTTAGGACATACTTTCATTCATTCAAGAGTCATCCATGGTAATTAAATAATATCTGCAGTAGCAAGTTTCTTTTTAGGGGCTTCAATTATTACACAATGTTTTATTTACATATATAATCTGTGTTAACTTTTGCATTTGAATTCATCTTGTTGATTACAGTGGTGACCATGTAGAAGAAGCATTCCTGGATACTGCCAAAAAGATCTACCAAAACATCCAAGATGGAAGGTGAGTGATGAAGGGAGCACAGGAAAATAACTGAAAAAGGGGGGTTAGAGAGGGGAGAATGGAAATGTGGAGGTTGTTTCAGAGAGTTTAAATATACAGGTTTTCTTAAATCTGAAAGAAAGAGAGAAGTGAATGAAGATTAAGGAACGATTTTTTGAGTAGAATGAGAAAGAAAATGAAAGAATACAACATTAAGAAATTCTGTTAATAGGATGATATAATAACGGAACAAAATGAGAGAAAAGATAAAACAGAAACCAGGGCAGACAATGATTATGGATAAACTGAGAGATGATAACAGATAACAAGAAAATAAAAGGAAGGGAGAATTCATCTTGTGTCCTTCCATATCTTTTAAGATCAGGAATAATGCTCTGTGAATTTTGTATGATCATTGATTTCTCTCTCATGGAATAAAGGAATACTATCCTGTGGTGTATCAATCATTGGTATACTATAGAATTTCATTGAGCATTATATATTAGAAAAATGCCTTGTAATGAATAGAATGTGCATGTTGGTAATTTTTTTTTACAATGCTCACATTTACTTCTTTGTAAGTACATGTGATGTTTAAGTGTTGTAGAATATCCTCATTGCGTCAATTTTGTAAAGATCTTAATTAAATTTGGCAAGGGAAAAGCAAACTCTACCAGTGTTATAACAATATTGTTTACCTGTCAACTCCATTTTTATCTTCCAGTCTCGATCTGAACGCCGCCGAGTCAGGAGTCCAACACAAACCCGCCGCTCCACGTAGCAATCAACTTAACACTGACCAACAGCCTGGTAAAGAAGGCTGTGCGTGCTAACAGCGTCTCGTCATCGTAGCTTCCGCCGCCTCTTTCTTTCTTTCTCTCTTGTCCATCTATCTATCTATCTGTAGAGGGTTAACTCTCCGTCACTTACCTTCAATGCTCACAGGTCTTTTGGTGTATCATTTGGGAATAGAGAGGGTTTTACAATTGAGATATAAATGATAATGAAATGAATTATTGAAATGTCACAGACTCTCTTGGTGACTCTCTTAACCCTTTACCTGCCAATTGGTGAAACCCAATTTCGCCACATTGTTAGGAGTATATAGTATGTATGTATACATTGTATGTGTGCCAAACGTCGACTATGGCAGCCCATTGTTTGTTCCAATAGTTGTTCATAGTAGAAAAGAGTTAAAGACAGAGATGTTTTGAGCATTTTGAAGACACTGACAGGTTTTATTTGTAGTTATACATGTAGACTTGGTAGATAGATAGAAGAAGCGTGAAAAGCTACATGTAAATTGTTCTTCCATATGAATTCCTGTATTAGAACTTTAACACTAATCAACAAAGAGACTCAATAATTTCCATGGTAGCGTTTTCATAGCAAGTTTGAGTGGATTTCTCCCTTTGATTACTGTACCAATGCTGTAACAATGATACTACCTGAAAGATCACTTTATTTGGGGTTTAAGCCTATAGGATGACTAACTCAGTCTTTGATTTAATCTACTCGCTTCATGTGTGAAAATATTTTTGCAAGGATATAAACTGTTTGTGTATGTGACACAATACTGTTTTGATTCTGGCTTTCTTCTCCTTTCGTACATTAGATTTTTTTTTAAAAGAACGATGAAGATGAGATTTCAAAGATTAATATGTGTTTTAATCCAAATGTCACAATGTGATTGCTTTTTCCATTCAATGTGTAGGATTCAATATATATTTGTTTGATTGGGTCAATTTGAACCAGATGAATTGAAAAATGGCAAGAAATTTGTCAGATAGTATCATAGTGCATACCATATTTTTTTCTGCAATACGAAATTCATTTATGCTTGGATGACTTTTCAGCTTTTTGAAATTGGAAAGTTTTTCAATTTAGCCTGTAATACTTGTGAGCATTGAAGATATTTGTTTGAATCCTCAGAATTCTGTTTCTCAGATAATGGTATGGAAAGAGAAAAAAGATGCCTCTTTTGTTGACTTCGCTCAACTCGCAAGACAGTCTGATCGGCATTCTGTTTTCTCTTTTTCTTTGTCATTCAAATGCAATATGTGTACATTACTTAATCATATGATTTGTCAGAATGTGGTCACTTGTGTAGACTCCTCGTTAGTAATCCCGTTACATGTGCAGTTACCCCAATTATCAGAGGATTTTGATTCATACGAGCACTGCAGAATGGAGTATACAGCAGTGGAGTGAACAAAAGAGGTTTAGATTTCTTAATTTTTTTTTCCTTTTCCGGTGGTTTAATTACGTTCTTTGATTAGATAACTAGCATGTATGGATGTTCAGTAAATGGTGTGAAGTGCTACATTTCTTAGCATTGTGTTATTATATTGATGAATAGAAGGAGATTGCCCTTCGCCGGTCCACGATCGGCACTTCATAGACTGTACATTCAGCGCAGAGCTTATTATGAGAAACCTATTGTATTGTGTAAATACTTATATATATTATATAAATGGTACTTGTAGCAATGAGCTGCATTCCCATTGCTGCGATCTTATTGGTTGGGCTGCTCTTCCCAGAGGTAGGTACGCATTGCCAAGTATGTGTCGTTGTACAGAGCATGTGTACTCCTTTGTACCTGAAACTATACATGCAACTCGTCAGTTTACATGTGTATGCAGTCTAGCCTGAAAGTGTCGCACAACAAATGCAGTGATCGTGGGAACAGCTTCAAAGGGATGTGTAAATCATGGCTTTGCCAATCTGTAGAAAACTGTGCTGTCTTTTTGTACACTTGACTTAACAGAGAAGTAAATTACCAAACATTTTGTATGATTAGCTTAGCGACGGATTATATATATTTCAAGATATGTTAGGTTGTGGAACAACATGTAATGAACACATTCTCAAGACATATTGCACATGACTTATATAGTTTTAATCCTGTTTATCTGTACATAGATTTTCACAAGTCCAAAGTAGAAAAGAATACACCGAAAAATATATTTCTTAACAAAAGGTTCCTTACATTTTTTCTGATATTTGACTAATTTCTTGTGTATTTATCATTAAGGAGATTTCACTATTTCAAGCTGTTTTACTCTATCACACTTTTGAAATTATCAGTATCTTTTCTTCTATTCACTTACCTTGCCTGTCTTTAATTTTGGCTGTATAATACATGAATATCTCATTTACTAGCACTGCTAATATTTAATTGCATCTTTTAAAATGCAATTAATATATATGTTTATTTGGTGATGCATGATAATACAAATGGACATTCCAAAGTTTACTTATGTCAGAAATGAATGGACACAAGTAATGTAGTTGCTTATTGTACTTGATGTAGTAAGATTTGTTACAGTTATATTGTGGTTGATTTGTTTACACAAAAAATTGAAAATAGTTATGTGAATTGACCAACTACAGATGAACTAACACCATTATCAGGAGCTTTATTTTTTGATCAACTTTATGACCTTCCAATTTGTCAAGAAAATCTCAAATTTAGTAAATAGCTTTGACCGTTGACTGTTGGCATCCATCCATTTCTGATTGTGAACATGTGAGATGCTTTAAAGCCCCTCTGCACTAGTTTGGCCAGGAGGGCTTAGACCACCCAGCGTGGTCACTAAAACAGGTGGTCATCTCATCAACTCAGCTCTCAAAAAACATAAGAAAAAGAAGATCATGGGGGACCAACGGGCACCGCTTAGGCATTGTTTTCTATATAGAGGGAGCAAGTAGCTACAAGTAGTGCAGTGGGGCTTTAAGAATCTGTGCACTTGAAGTTTGTTAAGATTAACACCAAGTTTGAGTAGCATCGTTATGAGCATGTATGGTATCTGCAGGCATCAAGTTGATGGTATTATTTGCAACTCAGCTTCTCTTGTAATTTCTTGTTATACACACTCTACTTACTACTTACTTTGAAAATATGTTAGTTCAGTGGAAACCAAGGAAACAAGATGATAATGCAGTAAACAACATTTTATATCCATCCTTTCAATGCATATTGTCAAGCTTATCTGCATCTCTGCATTTCTGTCTCTGTCTTTTTCTCTCTCTCTCTCTGTGAATCTAACCTAGGTGGTCATGTATTTGGCTTTCCTCGTACTTTCTTAGTCTCGGTTCATCCATGTATCCATACTCCGAAAATCCTCTTTAAAAAAAATGATTTGCTTATATTCTGAAATCAAAACTTTTACTGGACATCTTCCTGCTCAACAAACAGATAGGGGTTATTATCTTCAATAGGTCATAGTGTAGTCTTATCATTTCCTTCATAGCTGATTACAATGTATATTCTTGTACTTGTTTTGGACCCATTGTATGCAGCTGTCTACCGTCATGTATTGTGGCATTCATAATATGTAGTTCCAACAAATACTGCTTCAATTTTCATTGAAATTCTGGTGTAAGCTATACAAAATATTTTAAAAAGATACAACTTTTCAAAGATGCATCATGCAGCCTTCAGCTGGGATATTCTAACTTATCTAAACCTGTCAGTTTACCGTACTGTTCTCTTTCATTTTCAACAAGAAAAAAAGAGCATATGGTTTTAAATACACTTGTACATTGAAAAGAAATGCATATGGCTTTGAATACACTTGTGCATTGAATGGAAATTTACATGGGTATGAATACACCTGTGCATTGAAAAGAAGCTACAAAGCTACCATGTAACTTAATTATGTGTGAAGGGCTACCTCATGTATCAATAGTTCGAATTATATTTGATTTATATTTGATTTATTATAACTGCAATTTTTTTTCCTTCTAAATTTAGAAAAAAAATCTTTTGATGAAAAACAGAGAAAATATTGGTACCATTGCCACGATAACTTTCATGACAACATCAAGCTTTAAATGCTGAAAGACACCAATATTTGTGTATGAAATATGCCAAAATTTGTGGTATGTGCAAGCAATTTTGGTTACTAAAGCAACATGGGTAATAAATAAGAAATATGGAGTTATTTCCCTCTAGTCTTAAGTGATCAACATACTGATGGTTGTAGACCTATGTTCTAATGTATGTGCTAGAAGGTACTATGTAACAAAGACATAAAGTGAAGATATTAGGCGTTGAATTGTAGCTTGATGATTACTTCAAATTCTACAGGGATACTCAGCATGATCCATAAGTGAGGATATACTGCTAAGGATCTTATAATATGGGATGGTTTGAATTTGTTTCACTTTCAAACCAATTGATGTATGAGGTAACATTCCAATAACGGTTGATTACATAATGAATATAAGTCCTTTTGGAAATAGCTTGAATGTATACCGGTACACATTAAAATATCTTCAGAATGTTTGTGCCCTGAAATGACTCTAGAAGGTAGTCCTCTATAAATTCACTATTTTACTCTCATCATAACTAATTTATTTGTTGTATCATTATATTATTGGTTTTCCTTTCTTTATTTTCATGATATAAATCCTGTATTAGTACTCCCGATCCCTTCTGTGTTTCATACATTATTCATATTATAACGATTGCTAAGTACAGACAGTGTAATGATTTGTAGAATATATTTTGTTGACTGATATATTTGAACTGGTTTTATTGGTAATGGACAGTAAATAATTGAATATTGGGCTCCCAGTATGTACTTTGTATTTTATAGAAACCACATTATTGAATATGATGCAAATGTGTTTGTTTAGGTAACCTTAATTGAATTTGTCTCCTTGTGGATATTTCTTTTTATATATGGCAGAGAATAGTGGTTGGTTTAGATGTAAAATATTGATTGGGTGTGAAAGAGTATTTTAACATTTTCTTTATTATGCACCCGTCAACCCAGCCGCCCCTTACCACTCCAAGTAAACATTTGTGGATTCAAAAAGTGTATAGTGAGCAATTTATGTGTGTATGAAATACATTTATTATTAAATGGTATTAAATTGATGATTCTGTGACATAATAACAAATTAAAAGATACATTGAGACGAATGTCATTGTGGAAAATGCCTTTTTTTTAGGCGAGTTATCTGAATTATACTACAGTTCCTGAAAATTTAGACACCTTATCTTAAAATAGAATAGGTGTATGCAGGCTAAAAAAAGGGAAGAGAGAGAGAGAGGAAGGGGGGGAAGGGGAGAGAGAGACGGAGAGAGAGAGAGAGAGAGAGAGGGAGGGGGGGATTATGATGCAATCCGAAGAGAACACCTATGCAAATTTTACCCTGGACCTGATATGTGATCCCCAAATTCAATTTCAATGCACTTTTGATATATCAATTATTATTATCATAAATTCTACCTATCTATCTAATATATCTATCCACCTAGACTACACGCCTATCTAGTTTGTCTGTCTATATCTGTCCTATCTGTATGTAATATCAGTTGTAGCATAATTGATCTGTGTATATACATATAGTATAATGTAGGCTCTTATATCATAAACTTATTTGCAATCACATTCTTCTGATTTTACTTTTAGTAGTTATTTAACATTTACCAGTATTTGAATATTTTTATTTTGTAAAATAATTTTGCAGAATGTTTTATTGGTTTAAAATGAATAGTTGTGAACGAGCCTGCTGCTTAGAAACCATTGACGCTACTACTACTCAGAAATACGACCTAGATTTCATTGTATGTTTTAAGTCATAGATATAATCAGGAGAACTTTCTGAAATAATCGTCAAAATGACGGTCGACGGAGAAAGAGCAGAATCAGTTGCATCTAACCAAAGTGGAAAACGATCAGGGAAGAAACGACTGAATATCGTCATCCAATGTGCTGCAAACGGTGATACAAGTCGGCTGCTTGAGTGCTTTGCTAATGAAGAGGACCCCTACCACGACCGGGTAGAGAGCCAGCTGAACTCCGCTGACGAGGAGGGGCGATCGCCGGTTGAGATCGCGGTCACTGAAAACCAAATAGAAATGCTGAAATTGTTGCAAGAAAAGGGATCTGTTTTGGACACGAGAAACACAATGTCGGCCAGGACTCCACTAGATATGGCATGTATTCTGGGAAGGAATGAAGCATTAAAAGCATTGCTAGCAGGAGGAGCAGATGCCAACAATTCAACGAAAAGAGGTAGATTTCTAGAATCTACAAAATATTGATTGGGTGTGAAAGAGTATTTTAACATTTTCTTTATTATGCACCCGTCAACCCAGCCGCCCCTTACCACTCCAAGTAAACATTTGTGGATTCAAAAAGTGTATAGTGAGCAATTTATGTGTGTATGAAATACATTTATTATTAAATGGTATTAAATTGATGATTCTGTGACATAATAACAAATTAAAAGATACATTGATATGACATGTATTCTGGGAAGGAATGAAGCATTAAAAGCATTGCTAGCAGGAGGAGCAGATGCCAACAATTCAACGAAAAGAGGTAGATTTCTAGAATCTACAAAAAATCAGGGCTAAGTTTATAGTAACGAGTAACAGATCAGCAAAATTCCTGTTAGATTTCAAATCAGTGAATGTTTATCTGACTTGAGTGAGTCATCAAAAGTTGTTACATTTTGGAAAGCATTAATTCTTCCAGTAGATCTATTTGCGGTAAAGGTAAAGGTAAAGTAAAGCCTAAAAGGAATACAGAAAAGCCACTTTGTTGCTGGAATAGAATCTAGACTCTAGAAGTCTATTCTCCATCCTTGATTGATGAGATTGAGATGATTTTTTTAAAGATTTTTAATTAATTTTTATTTTTTGATCTAACATGTATAGATCTAGTATAGATCTAGACTAATTCTAGTCTAGTTCTACTAGGGAAATGCCTACCGCCCCGGGTAAGTATAAATCCAAGTCTCAGTGACATCTAAGATCTAGGGTAGATCTACATTTAAATTAAAGTTGAAATAGCAACTTTAGTAGCAATAGAATGATGACAAAAAGTTGTGTTGTTATCCCTCAGTCTCCAGAATCTCAGAGCAAAATCAAACCCTTTTTATTCCTTCTCTTTTTATGTGTGTATTTGTTTCTCCAAATAGGTTACACTGCTATCCACCATGCAGCAGCTTGGGGAAGGATGGACTGCCTGAAGACTCTGGTCAAATATGGAGCCAGTCTAACTATCAAGACCAAGCATGGGGAGAGGGCAAGGGACACTGCTCTCAGATACAAACATGAAGATTGTTCCTTTTTCTTGGACTGGTCAGGTGGGTGCCATTACTTTAAAAACAAATATAGATCTAGATCTATATCTAGCATTTTAACCCATTATCTTCAATAATTGTGTAGTCCAGTATTAAAGATAAAGACCAGTTATGGTCATGCAATTACATTGTGAAAGAAACTTTGTGGAATCGATCAGAAAAGGTTGATCATCTAGCATATAAGTATTGGTGTGTACTGCAAGGTTCTGGAATCATCAAAATGATAAGAAATTTGGTCCAGTCTTGGTAAAGTCACAAGCACTGTACACATAAAGATGTATATGGGACTACGCGACACGTGCGCCAAATAGGTCCAAATAGATATAATAATGTACCAAATATATCAATTAGTAGGTGGTTTCTCGGCAAAATTTGTATTATCACCTATTAGTCAAAACATATTCTTTCACATGATTGGTAATAAGAGCTTCCATTTCATTTTTTGAGAGGGGGGCATTTCCAAAACTGGTCTTTATATATACCTTTAAGCCTATGTGAATTTGATTGAATTCAGTAATCATTGGGTTAAAAGGGTATTGTACAATTTGACTTACCGGTACTGTATTTTTTTATTCTAATGGCATTACCTGCCAGTGGCGGACTGATCTGTGTCTTTTGAAACCCCAATTGGTCTATCCCAAGTACACATTACATGCCCCCCCCCCCCCCAACAAAAAATGCCCCTCAGCTGATTAATGTAATAATCTATGTCCATTCTGTTAAAAAAAAAACACCTTTGTTACAAGACGGTGAAGCGTTGAAAAGAGCAAATGGTTAAAACACGCAATGTGATTTTATAAATTCAAAATATGAAGTTTTTAAATATCTATGAATTAATTTAGCTTCTAATGTTTTATATGCCCCCAAAAGATAATTGAATTTTACAAAGATATTCAACATTTATTTAACGGAAAAATTATGGAGGGCAAATTTTGAAAAGTATCACCTCTGTAAATAAATGTTGATTATGCACACCAAAAAAAATTAATTTGTTTATATTTGTAATCAATATAATTATGTGTTTCTTATGTATATATTATTCAATTGAAAAAGAGGCCAAAAAAGATATTTAAAACATCAAGGTATTGATGTAGAAACAAATTGCATTTGACTACCCTTTTAAAGCAACTTTTAAAGCAACTTTTAGTAGTTATTGTAATAAAAATGAAGGGGTTACACTTTATATACCCATGTCTTAATTCTGTAAGGTTGAATTAACTTTATAATGGTGCCAATGAATACCTAGCATTAGTCTGATGTTTTCATTATTCTTTCTGGATACCTGCAGAAGCAAGACGAGGTCTGGTCTCAATTCTTCAAGAAACCAAAGAGACCATTGAAGACCCCCAGAAACTCCAGGGAAGATTAGCCAAAGACGAGAAAGTAAGTGAGATATTTTACTATAGTGGAAGTGAAGAGCATTTAATAAAAAACTACATTTTCTATCGAGATATTACAATGCTAAAAATGGTGATTATAATAATAATAACTATGCACTTTGTAGATGATATATGAAGAAGAAAAATTGGTTGCTAGTTGCACATATTTTATTCCGATACATCCCAGTTTAGCTGTATGATAGCTGCCATCGGGATTATCTCTACAAGTAACAAGTAATGACATGGCAATTTTGCATATATCATTTTCTGATGCATGACATGTCTACATTTTCCAATTTAAAATAGACTTATTGAATTTGTCTCCTTTGTACTGATGTATATTTGTTTATTTGAACCACGTTTGCCCTAAGACAATCACTGCTTAAGGTATAACCTCTTTTGCATCAATTGAACACTTCTTTTTAATTTGGTTAACTTTTGTCAGATGACTGGATTGAATGTATGTGGAGAGAAACAAGAATGGCTGGATTCTAACCCAAATGCTTCAATTGAAGACTTTGGTAAACAAGAAGAAGACCTGAGGACATCTCTGGAAGCCATCCTCATCAAATTATCAGAACCTCGTAAGTAAAAAACAGCTCTCGCTTAACTTTAGAATACCCCACCAATAGGGTTAATGTACATTAAAGTCAAAGACCTAGGGTTCAGGAAAGTCAAAGACCTAGGGTTCGGGAAAGTCAAAGACCTAGGGTTCGGGAAAGTCAAAGACCTAGGGTTCGGGTTAGGATTAGGTTTAGTGTTACTTAAAAAGCGTAAGTCTCGAGATTTAACTTCATTGGTGAAGCATTTGGTACCCTACGAACGGTTGGTCAATTTTTGTGGTGGGGTATTCTAAAGTTGCTCTGAGCTCTCTTTGTTCTTTGCAAGACCACCATTCATAGGCTGACTGGAGTATGATTAGAATTTACAAGAAATCATTAGATACAGATATTTTGATGTGTGAAACTCTTTGGATTCTTTGGAATTGTATATATTGATTATATAATGTTAAGATTTCAAGAAAGAAAAAAAATTGGTTGTCAAAATTCCATCATAAACTGTGAAAATGTATTTTATTTTGAAATCTCACTACAGGGATGAACCCTTTTGTTAAAAAATCACAAGACTTTTCCATATACCTTTAATTATTTTAAATTTTAAGTAAGCTGCAACCTGTAAACAGAGAACAAAGACATAGACCTTCATGCATGTTCGTATGTTGTATCCGATAACCTCTATTTTCTCTTTTATTTTCTGTAGCACCTGAGAAACCTCATAGACGTTGAGAAGGCAGAAAAGATGGTAAACCAACATGGTTTTCAAAGAACCAGAATTCATTTACGTGTACAGCATATATTTCACCATTGGAGGGACTCTGAAAGACTGTGTTTTTAATTGCCATACAGGAATAAAAAGGGGAAAATTGAAATCTGAATAATGCCCCCCCCCAAACAAGTAAACTTAAAGAAGTATATGATTTACACATGCATATGTATGTTATGTATACATGTTTATATTTTAAATGCAAACTGTCATATTCAGCTTGTCTGCATACTGTTATGTGTATCCACACCTAAATTATTCGTTTTTATGGAACTCTTTTATGGAACATGCTCCAAGAAGTCTGCATTTGAATGGAAATTGTCTGTATGCAGTGCAGCACACAACAAGAATAGGGGAAGATTAGAAATATACCCTTAAATATTAGTAATATATTTTTTCCTACTATTTTCTAGAAGTATGATGGGAGTCTTGTAAATATCCGTGAAATCATTGTATATATATTTTTGTAAATATTTATAAAATGCCTATATTGAAATTATTCTATAAACTATTCTTGGATAAAAAGCCATATAGAAACTGTACGTTCATGTGGAAAGTACGATTATCATACACTTCAAATACAAGTACCAAATCTCTATGATTGCTGTAAGTGGTCATATTCTCATGTATTTCACTTTGGTAAATCTTAATGTGTTTATCTACTGTTGCCTAGTACAGTGAAATAGGTGATTTATACTTGCTATGAAATACCAAAAAAAAAAACAGACGATCTTGGTTTTCCCCCAGTAACAGTCTTCCAAAAGTTCGCTCAATTTCCATAAACTTTGTGGTTATAAAATACATTGACTTTGATAGTTCCAAATTAATCCATAAAGCAACTATATATATATATATATATATATATATATATATATATATATATATATATGTTTAAAAACAAAAGACTTTCTTTTATTGTAGAGCTAATTGCCTTGATACATCAGAGTAAAATAATATTATTATTCAGCTTTTTTCATTCATGTTGTTCCAGGCTAACACCCCAAAGCTTAGGTCGATTTAACATGCATTGTAGGATCTCTGGAATAAACTCAAATGTATATATATATATATAAAATGACATATTGTACTTTCCTTCATTTCTTCAATGTGTACTTTATAAAGAGAATTATTACATACTGCTAGGTGCACTGTATTGTATTTAAAAACTTTCATGACGATAGAAACCATGATATCTACTGCAAATTTGTCAGAAATAAATATTCATTTTGATCCATTCATTCAAACAGGTGGGATGTTTTAACACTTGCGCTTTTCCTCTTCAAAACGGTGTTACAGTATACTAAAAAATGATATTAAGAAGTGTTTATACCAGGTACCTCTACCTATATGGGGCCAGTCACCACGAAATGAGTCCAGTGTTGCATTAGGCTCAATCGTAGTAATAGCGATGTATAGTGTGTATGTACTGAAAATTGACCCACCTACCACATTTAAGATTTTTTTTTTTGTTGACCAGACTATATGTTACGCATCATTAACTTTACACCTAATTATCTCAAAACTGGGTAATCCCATTGTTTATAAAGTCCAATTAGGTTTTTGTTCATATTTCTGGATATAATTTATCAATTTTAATGTGTGACCCCTTAATTTAAAGCTTACTTAATGTAGATTCATATAATACTTAAAAACAGGAATAAAATTTTTGACCAACTGGACTCATTTCGTGGTGACAGGTCCCCATATCATTAAATAAATGGTACAGAATCATAAAGACTATAAATAGGAAGATGTCCTTTATTGGCAGGTGGTAACTAAAGCAGGGTTGATTGTACAGTATTTGTCTTGTGCATGTTTAAAACTTAGATAATATTGCTACATATGATACATAAGCCAGTTCACATTGTTAATAACAAAATTATACTAAAAATAGAGATTTTAAGAACATTTATTCCTTCAAATTCATATGCATCATTAATTGATGCAGGAAGCTCATCACAGCACATTAAATACATGGACACTTGTACTTCAATCATAACTCGTCATATACAATGAAGAAATAAATAGATTGTGATATCTTCTGAAATATAACAATAAAAACCTAAATAATGAAGAAATGAGAAGAAGTAGACATCACTCTTAAAAAGAGCGAAAGAAAAACTACATACCGGTAATAGAAGGATGGCAATAGACAAAGATACAGGTATCATAAGTAGCGAAGGGTTATAACTTTTTTTAAGTTAAAAATATATTACAAGGAATCTATAAATCTTAATATATCTGTAAAGCACTTGGAGACATCCTGGATGTATTAAGCGCTAAGTAAAAGTTGATTCTTTAAAATAATAAATCATAGAAATTTTAATATCATTGCAAAAGAAATTTAAAAAAAATGATGGCAAGGATTAAGAAATCATAAATACTATAAAGTGCTCCTGGTGCTTCAATATCATGTTTAAGCCACAGGAGCAAATACATTTACTTCACCACAGGTTTCATTTGAATTCTGGACAAGAATTGTACCTCAAATTCACCTCCATTAATCAGAGCAAGTCTGAAGTACCATATTAAATGTCAATGAAAACTACAGACGATTCACCTACATGTAGGTACTCAAAACAAAATAATCTGCTTAGAGCTAGAAGAGCAGTAACTGCATTTTTAAAAAACCTCGGACTTAACACCCTTCTGGCTCTGTACAGATTATACCCTTACAGCTAGAAGGTCGCTAACTCCTTTTTGTTTTATTTACACAGAATTAATAACAGCCTTATGGCTCTGAACAGACAATATTCTTACGGCCAAAAGGTCGCCAACTCCTTTATCAATTACTCAGAATTAATAACAGCCTTATGGCTCTGAACAGACAATATTCTTACGGCCAAAAGGTCGCCAACTCCTTTATCAATTACTCAGAATTAATAACAGCCTTCTGCCTCTGAACAGACAATATTCTTACGGCCAAAAGGTCGCCAACTCCTTTATCAATTACTCAGAATTAATAACAGCCTTATGGCTCTGAACAGATGATAGCTTACAGCCAGGAGGTTATTAACTACTGTTCTTTTTCAAAGAGTTAATGCCCTTATGGATCTCAACAGACAATATAATGGATGGGATACGTCGTCATTGAAAGCACTTCAACATAAATAGCTCTAGAACAATGCCCTAGTTTCTATACATTCAATATCATCATACTATACATTCTTATTATCATACTATACATTCTTTTCGTATCAAGCTAAGTAGAAGGGCATTGGCTACAGCACACAATTACACATTATAATCACCCCCTGTTGTATTTCAGGTCAAAGTATTGCTTAAACCAACCAATAATTCAATCACAACAAATCTTCTCAAAACTCCCTAAACAAATTAGGTACATACTGTATTAAATGCGTAAAGTACATAACAAAATATCACATGCAAATTTATAGTATTTGTATACTATGCATAAATATGGTTCATGTTTAAAGAGGTATTTTCTTTTTTATCAGCAGTGCCCAGGAATATGCTAGTTACATTATAGATTTAAATGTATTTGTACAATTCCTTACCAAAAGGCTTCTTTTACAAATTATTACATAAGTTGCTTATGAATATATATATATATTGCTGTTAAACATTAATTACTTTCAAACATATTCAGTATAGAAAACATGCCTGTGTTTTGTGCATCTTAAAGAAAAGAATATGACAAGTGAAACATGAAATGAGGTACAGAAAAAATATTTTATACGTCAAATAACACCACTTCAAAATAAAAATAGTGGGATTGATAAAAATATGGACTCGTCCACAGAAATGTCCTCCTATTCCCCCCACCCCCCCCCCCCCCCCCCCCCAACAAAAAAAATGAGTGGAAACCCTGTTTGGACTAAGCATGTAAAATGTGCTATTTCAGGTCCAGACATAAAATAATTAAACAATATTCCAAGAAAAGGACATATTTTTCATCAAGAATAACCATTCAAAAATTAAAAATATCCTGCTGGCTGCAATAAACATATCTGTATTGTCTCCAATTGGCAAAGAAAACAAAAGATTTTCTCTTTGAATGAGCAGGGGATTGTCAACAGCAGCAATGTTTATTTTTGTTATTTAATAAAAATCTCTTTACAAAATCAGTATCCAATTATACAGATTTCATACAACAACAAACAAACAAAATTCACACACTGAAGAAGAAAAAAAAATCCAGAATACTACGAGTTATACCTAGCACCAAGCCACCGGCAAAACTAGTTTCTTTATAGGACCTCTTTTATATGATGTTATCCATTTACACTAAAAACAAGGGTCTCTTCTCTCAGTTTAGTCTACAAAATTGCAGATTTCGTCTGTCCGGAACGCATACGTTTCAACACAGAGTTACACCCTTCTCACTCCAAACAGATGATTCAATCTCAGTAGGGATCTTACTCTATTTAAAGATACTAGGTATGTCCCTTTTGCAGCCAACATCAAATTCTCTAGAACTTTGCAGGAATTATGAATGTCATGTATCTAAGAAATTTAAATATGAGCAGTGTCCTAATATTCAAATTATGCAAGGAAACCTGTTTACCTGCTAGACTTCACTGTCAGACACTATTGAGTGACCGACTGTTTTTTTTTTCTTTGGTAATAACATACATAAAATGATCTGTAAAGGGTACATGAGCATTTGTCTACATCAATAACCCACTTCTTGTTATGGCCAAAATTAAACTGATTGAATCTTTGCGCAGCATAAAACGTACGACCATTCGGTACAATGGTCTGAAAATCAGACTATTACTTACTGGCTCTATAGCTCATAAGTCGATTCGATAGCTAATAGTCCTTATTTTCCCACTTAAAGACATTTTCAAGCCCACCTTTTTTTTTGGAAGTTTTAAATTAGTATTATCTTTCAAATGCCGCTGGAATTTAACCTTTCCATTTGTTTGGCCTGCAAATGGGACATAGTCCCTTTAATGGCCAGTGGTATGTTGTAGTGTTATAGTCGAGTCTGGCCTCAAGGCCATATTTTAGGGGGCTTCATGTTCGTAGCTTTGCATTGGTTGAGCGGTTTGTCAGCGAGCTATGCAAATTTACTTGCATAATTCTGAACCACACCCTGCACAAGGTATTCTGCAATGCAACTATGATTTTCATGTCGTTTTTTAGCAGGAAGTCAGCTCACTTTTGGCATTTTTTTGGTATGAGTGAGAGAGGCTATACATAAATATTTGTGTACGTGTCCTTATTGACATATAATAAGATTGAGTTTCCGAAACAACATGTAACCATCTATTATTCACATGAAAACAGACAATTAAACCTGTACAACTGGAATTGTAGAGAGTAAAACCCTGTAAAAAAAAGAGGAACCAACACCTTCCACTTCATTCCAAGGGTGGTTTCTGCTGCTGTGCCTTGAAAGCAACAGCCACTCAACTTTCCAGTAGTGCAAAATGTTGATCTCAAATCTGAATTACGGAGAGCATTCAACCTGTGAAAAGGAGCCATTGGCATGTACAATTATATGCTAAGGAGAATGTCCACTGCAACGACTTCCCTCCACTTTCGTCAGACACAACAGGACAATCCAAAACTGGATTCATAGAGTGCAACCACATCCAAATAAAAGGTTCTCAGCAAATTCAATTCTACTCTGAAGGAGAGCTTTCGCTGCGATGCCTTCGTTGCCGGAGTCCCTCCACTTTCTTCCTGATAGAACTGTGGGTTGACCCAGAGGCATCAAGTTCGACCTTGAGCTCATCTTCGCTTGCATCCTCGCTTGCATCCTCGCTGGAGATCTCGCTACCGATGACAGTACTTGGAGCCGAGGCGGACCGCGTCACCGTTTCGCTGTTCGTTGCGTTTGTAACGTCCGATGAGGGATTCATTTCCGAGGCAGATTCGGTTCCGATGCCATCCGTTTCCATGCCAACGTCGGTGTCACCTGTACCTTCTACTCTTGCATAGTCAACCTCATCTGTAGGTGATGCAGAAAATGTATAGAGTCATCATTCTCGATGCTATTTAAACCAGGGGAGTGTTTCACAAAGACTAAGATCGATTTTAAGTTAGACTTAACTATGGCAAGCTGTCCATGCCACTGTTTGCTCTCACCATTATGATCATTAGATAATACTGTTTCCTTCAATAATGAATTATCAAAAAATGTAAATTTTGTAGATTTGTGATCATAATTTGTACTTCATTTGAGAGACCAATGCTAGTAAATGGTCAGAGCTAACATTGGCATGAACGTCCTGCCATAGTCGATCTTAGTCTTTGTGAAACACTCCCCAGAGCATTGTCTCCTGAAAGCCTTGAGGGCATTAAGCAATATAGTTTATTACAGAGTCCTTTTGGCTCTCAACAAATTAGTTCAGTTACTTTAAGGTGACTAAGGCCACTTAAAAAAATAAACATGTTTAGCGTCCCCACCCGCTTCCTTTTTGGGGGCCGCCTCCTATTTTTTTTGTTGAATTTTTTTGATTTTTTTTTTTTTAAAGAAAAAAAAATGAAAAACACTGCTAAAATGGATCCATTTCTGATTTTTTTAAAAATATAAAAAATATTGGCGGCCATCTTGAAAAATAGGCCGACTGTCAGGAAAAATGTACCGAGCGGCCATTTTGAAAGGAAAAAAAAAAAAAAAGGCCTCCTTCCTATTTTTCAAAAAAACAGGACGCTAAGCATGTTTATTTTTATTTGGCCTAAGTTTGTTTTATCAGAGTGAAATTAAAGGTGTCCACACTATACTTCATAAGTTTTCACCAATATTTCAGTTATCACTAAGTCATGCATAGAAACTTTGTATTGGACAGTTTTACACCACACATGATATGGGAGGTGGATGGATGGGGTGAAAACTGAGCGATTGATAGGAATATTTTACAGACACAGAACCCTGTATATGGGGCTTAATCAAGGATTCTGAGTTACCTGGGTCTGGAATGGCTTGTTTCTGAGGCTCCATCCTGGTCACTAGCGCTGCTAGGTCAGTGAAACGAGGATGCATGTTGGGTAGACCAGGCTAGCATTTTAGAAATAGTAAGAAAATCATGAGGTTTCATGTCAAAATAAGTTATGATTGTGATGGAAAAGAGACAGATACAGAAAAAAACATGACAAATAACAAATTGTCAAATAGATAGGAAAATTGCTTTTAAGTAATTTTACTACTTCAGAGACAAGAGAAGCGTATTCACTTTTTTTCTGTTTCACTTGATTTAGGCGCTTTGTACTTTGATTAATAAATACAGTTTATAAATTTAAATCTGATATAAGGCCTTCTTTATTTTTACTAATAAGAGGAAGGAGAATCATAGAAAGAAAGGAAAAGAGAGGTGGGTGTATGTAAAGTTAACACTACTCCTTGTAAACTTGATGTTGTGTGTTTTTCGTTACTCAAGAGTGAAAAGTGGACTGGTTGAGTTAGGACCCCTGTTGAGTATTTTTAGATAAAAGCTTTTATCTCACATTCTAAAGAACAAAAGTCTGGACAAACCACTTTTTCACATACTTGAAAAAATGACAAAACTTGGTAGGGGTATGAATAATTTAGTTGCTAACTGTAGATATTAGATAACGATGCAATCATGATCAGATGGACATTCTCTTGAGGAAGACTCCAGGGACCCGTTTCACAAAGCCTTTTTTCAATGACAAATGACAAAAATCAGTGACAAATCTGCTGATAACCAATCAGAAGCAAGGATTTCACTAGCTCATAACAAAAACTGTCATTTGTCACTGATGACAAGTTTTGTGAAAAGGGGCCCTGGGGGTGTTTCACAAAACTTGTCATCAGTGATAAATGACAGTTTTGGTTATAAGCTAGTGAAATCCTTGCTTCTGATTGGTTATCAGCAGATTTGTCGCTGATTTTTGTCACTTGTCATTGAAAAAAGGCTTTGTGAAATGGGGCCCTGATCTCACCTTTCCTCGTTTGTGAAGAGTAGAGGACTTCTCTGAGAGTAACGCTTGGAGGTATCCAGACTTTTTCCAGCCACTGAATACAGTCATGCCATAATGATAACCGACCTCCATGATCTCACGATGACGATGGAAGGCCAATGTAGCAAAGCTGGGTCATAGAGGAAGCGGAAAGAGAAGGGGAACAGAAACACGCAGTCAGTGGCTTACAGAGGGAACCATACCGGATTGAGAGAGCTAGTTGTGACATATATACATGTATATATATATACATAGAAGGGTTTTATTTATAAAATTCCATCGTCGCAGTCTTACAACTAAAGTGCCATTGGAAAACAATTGAAAAGTACATGCATTTACAAGTTAAAAGTACAATAGTTTTGGAACTATGACACAATATATTTTTAAATATCATATTAAAACTCTATATACGTATGGAGAGGGAAGTAAGAGGAATATATCAAGAAAGATGAGGTGAAAACATGTGTAATGAGCCTTCTATTAATTAGCTTTAAAATGTACAGATCCTAATGACTTATACAAACCATGAACATATAAAACATGTATTAAATGCGCACACGTTTGCGATCAAAGGTCAATTCATGGAGCTCCAAATAGTTCCCTCCGATAGAGATTGTATGTGGGAGGGAACTATTTGGAGCTCCATGAATTGACATTTTGATCGACTACTTTGCGCTTTATTTATTTATTTTATTTCCAGGCAAGATGATAACAATACATACAAAACATCACAAGGTTGACAAATATAATGATATTTAGCACCAGCCAATGCCTGGGAATCACCTAAAAGAGTTTAAAATTCTGTCCCTCCACATTGGCTGGTGCTACATAAAACAAAATATAAACTTTCCTAATAAAGCCATACAAATAAACATGTCCTGCTTGGAGATCACATAACAACAACAACAACAACAAATAGAAGGGCCTAGACCTTACTTGTTGATTGGTGGCCGCATGTATTCACAGTAGGAGCTATTCTTGACTTCGTCAAGCATCTTCATAGATGATACATACGCCAGACGGGACTGGATCTCATCAAGGCTGGGTACCTGATATCACAAATGTTCATAAGAAAACAATGAGTTTAAGAAAAAAAAGCCATAAGTTTGTTTCAGACTTTCACTGTACTACTCCTTGTAAAAATCTCTTCCTTGATGGCTACAATAAAATATGCCTCTGGAAAATGTTTAAAGTTGACTTTTAAGCATTCATACTCAATGAATATAAAATCTAGTAGATTTGTTGTCTTGTCCCATGTGATACAAAACTCTATAGGAATTTCATTCAAATGATCATAGCATATTATTATTATTATTTTATTTGGCAAATCAGGGGACGTGTAACAAAGATCTAAGTTGAACTAAAAGTTGGACTTAACAATTATGGAAAGCCGTTAGCATCTATGAAAATATTTTTAAAAGGCATAAGATGTTGATTAAAATCACTCATATTTTATATTATCAAGGAGATTTCATGTTCTTGATATGTAATTTGTAAAAAGTCTAAAATACTAGATTTTTCGCTTTTGAATATATTTTATTTTAAGGCTACAAATGGCTTTCCATAATGTTTAAGTCCAACTTAGAGTTAAGTTCGACTTAGGATCTTTGTGAAACACCCCCCCCAGGTCACATAAATACAACAATATAACAAACATGAATTGAGACAAAATCAATAGAAAACATATATAAATATTGCAATAGCAGGTGCATCTGGTCGTACTGCCTGGTTAGTTAACCTAATAACTATGATCCGCAGACCTTCCTCCCCAAACGCAAAAGGAATATTCATAGCTTCCGCGACTTACCCTAACTGGTTCTGTCCATGGATTCCATTTCTTCCACAGCAGCCACCATCCCGATAGTTCATCACCATAGTTTGTAATACTGGAGGTGTCCTCACTGCCTACGTCAATGGCTATGATGGTAGGTACCCCCATGGCACGCATGATGTCAGCTAGGATGATATCAAACAATAAATTTTGTTCAAAATGATTGTATAATTTATTAGCTTGATTATTTTCTTCTCCCAATCTTGCTCGAGATTAGACCTTGATAGGCCTTCAGCCTTTTCTAGTCCCTCCACAAATAGATTTAAGATTCAAGATAATTTATGTCATGTAAAAAATACATAAAATTTGTTTTTGAAAATTTGAAGGTGCATACATGTAAATAAATAGATATATATATATGTACTCAATTATCACGTTATGTATCGTTGTTTACTGCCTGCATGTTTTTATTTCTTTTGTAATATTTCGATTTTTCTGCATTGTTGGAGGCGCCATAGCTCAGTCGGTAGAGCAGTGGTCTCGTAATGCGGTGACCCGGGTTCGAAACCAAGGCGATGCGCTAGTGCCCTTTGGTAAGGTATTTATCCTCATTACCAGGTCCCTCGGAGAGGACCTAAAGCCGTCGGCCGTCTGGTTGCTTACTTACAAGCATTTATGCTTTCTTAGCAGTCAGGTAAAATAACCACCACCACCAACCACCACATTTTACTGTTTTCAAGTTTTGTGGAAATAAATGAAAAGAAATGAGGTGAAGTGAATTGAATTGAAATAAACCAGTTTATCAAAGTGTATAAATAATGGAACCTGTACATAAAGACCACTAGAGGGTCACAATAAAGCCATCTTAGAGATAGGTGTTTTTTCTGTACAGGATACTTGAATAGATGGTTCAAGGAGAAACACAACTCAAGGGATATTGACTTATCATGCAGGTGGTTGCTAAAGCAAATTTCAATGATTTAACACTATGGGTCAACTCAGAACCATTCAAGATGACATTATTCACCCTTTTACAAATGACAGCATTATCATCTCAGTAAATGGAATTTATCTTGCATGTACACATGCGGTTTTGAAAAAAATATTTGGCACCCCACAGAAGAGCTTTAGGCATCAAATCACTAATCTCCTGCATGTAGATGATCTTGCTTTACCATGCATTTGTTTTTCTCTCAAGAATATCAAAACTAGGCATCAAAAGGACTTTGATTATCTTTTACTAAAGCATATATGAAGCACAGCCATTGGCTGCCTAATATGGTAGTTATTACATCTATTTATACTAAATAATGTAAAATTGAATATCTTTACCAGGCAAGTTGTTGACATAGCCACCGTCCAGCAGTAGATGGCCATCCTTGGGGTCACACAGAGGAGGCAAGTACCCTGATAGGGACATGCTTGCCCTGACATAGCGCCATAACGAACCTGGAAAGCATAATACAAACAGAATCACAATGTGTTAAGAGTTTGGGCCAGGTTAACAATTTCTAGGTAAGGAGGGAGAAATTGTGAGTGCATCCAAAATAATCATCTAACTCCTTTCTCCCTTCCTCCTACCCTCCTTCTCCCTTATTTATATCATGCTCCCTCCTTCTTTTCTCTCCCTTAATCCTCTCTCTCTCTCTTCTCCCCTTCCCCTTCTTAACCTTTCCCCTCTCCTCATCCCCCTCCTCCTCGACCACATCCTTCCCACCATCACCACCACCACCACCACCATCATCATCATCATCATCTCCACCAACACCATTACCACCATCATCCTCATCATCACCACCAACACCACCACCACCACGATCATCATCATCATCATCTCCACCAACACCATCATCACCATTACCACCATCATCCTCAAAACCACCACCACCACCACCACCACCACCACCACCACCACCACCACCACCACCACCACCACCACCACCACCACCACCATCATCATCATCATCATCATCATCTCCATCACTCCTGTCCTTACCACTGGTGTGTAACCTGAGTGCATACTTGGTGATATCTGTTGATATGGTGAAGTATGGCAGCCATAGATCCTCTATCTGCTTATCACCAAACAGGTCGCTAATGCTCTTGTTGAAGTTGTGACCTGTAGATTTTCACCAAAAAATAAAAACATTAACATGTATTACTCAGATTTTCCAACCAATTTGACTTTTTTATCACATGAAATAATTTACTTGCATACCGGTATGTCTCCTTGTAGGTTTACTGTAATGGTAACTATAGTTTTGCTTTGCCGTAAACAAGAAAGATGTACTTTATATAATATCTTTGAATGCTACGTAAGATTTTTAATTCCTTTCAATTTCCACCATCTGGAGAGAAGATAGATTACCAAATCCACAGATATGTTTAGTATGCATTTATGTACAAGCATTCACTATTGCAAATACATGGAAAGAAACATAAAGCAGAAACAAATTTTAAAACAGAAAGTGGGAGTGGCGTACGGACAGACAGACCACCTGACAACATAAGCCTCTGCAACCACCTTCCAGGGAGCAATGCATGAAACAAAAATCAATCTTGATGTAACTGATCAGCAAAGGTCATTGACCTTTCAAAAGTGCACTAACCTGTGAACATGGCAGTAGATGGGTAGGTCAGGTCAATGACCCGCTTCCAGAGGGAGCCAAAGTCCTTGCAGAATCCCTGCAGCCTCTTCTCCATGATGGTGCTGTTGACGTCCTCAGCGTAGAGGGCCGAGATGAGGGCGCCGATGCTGACCCCGCCCACAATGTCGATGGGGATGCCATACTCCTCCATCGCCTTGATGATACCAAGCTGGGATATACCCCTAAAAAACAAAGACAGAGATGGTATTCATGATAGGAATAGACAGTTGTTAAAGCCCGATGCTGACCCCGCCCACAATGTTGATGGGGATGCCGTACTCCTCCATCGCCTTGATGATGCCAAGCTGGGATATACCCCTATTAAACAAAGACAGAGATGGTATTCATCATGATAGCAATAGTACAATTCAAGGGTTAAGTGACACAAAGACGTAACTCCATTTTGGCCATTTTGAGAAAAAGTGGTTTATGTGTTACTGAGCACTTGGGCCTTAAGGAGTTAAGTCTATGTTTCACTAGCCATTGACTTCAATGGGGGGTGTTGGTGGAGTTAAGTCTTTGTATTCCCTGGAAAGCCCACATTTTTCTGAACAATTTGATATCTAATACTCAGTTTGGCAAAATATGGAGTTACGTCTTTGTGTCACTGAACCCTCGAATTGTTAAGATGTAAATAAGGCAAGCACAAATACAATTTTCAAGCTCAGAGAGGCATTGCTTCAGATGAGAAGCCGTTTACATAAACATACCGTTATCACTACAATGTATTATCAAATTTACTCAAGGAAACTACTTATTGAGAATGGAAGATTCATATCATCCAAACAAATAATTTGTAAATGAAAGTGAGGTGTATCTTACTTTCAATATCTTTTAGGAGATTGCATAACTCAAAGGGTTATTCAACACTTGCTCCTGAAAAAATTGCTCAATGTCTATTTCCCACATTAACTGTATTCTTCAAGTTCGACTTGGTAATGAGGATTAATGCCTTATGAAAGGGCACTAACGCATCGACTTGGTTTAGAAACCAGGACCTCCCGGTCACGAGACCACTGCTCTACCACTGAGCCATCACGCCTCCTCATTGGTTACCCTCTTACCTTGCACCACCCCCGCCGAGAACCAGACCGACCGATGTACCCGTCAAGAAGCGTGCCAGCCGGGAGAAGTCCGACATTGTATCTGCCTTGGTGTCAAAGAGCCGATCGTAGGTCTCTCGTACCCTAGCTGGAGAGCGCTTGCTGAACATTCTCTTAGGGCACCGGATATGATGGTGAGATACACACCAACCTCTGGCGTTGAGCCACTCGGCAGTTCCACTAGGTGGCCTGTAAAATCATAAATCATTCAAGAAGTGTCACATATATTTTTCTTTGATTTTTGTGTATTCATGACATTTAATGCACTACATGACCTTCAAAAACAAGGTCGAATCAAGAGCCATGGACATGACATTTTGTTTACTAGACATTCCGGTAAGTGCATTAGATGTAATAGTGAGATACACATTAACCCCTGATGTTCAGTTATTCAGATGTATATCACTGAGGGGCCTTCCACACAAAAAAGGGTTAATTCAAGTGCCACAGCCATGATAGTCAACTCTTTGGGGAGCAACTTTATGATTCATAACCTCATTTTTAGTCTGGTCAGTGAGCAAAGCACAGGCAACATTTAGACACTCTCTTCGTCCAAGTGGTGGCCCATGTAAACATGTACATATAACATTCCTCTGTAAGGTGTGATATCAATTTAAACACTTCATGAAAAGCTGACTGCTTTCTTAGAAGCTTTCTTAAAAAAAAAAAACGGGCCAGTCATTTTGACAAATGCATTGGGCATCTATTTTGAAGGGGAAAAAAAAGCCTCCTCCTTCCTATTTTTTCTTCAAAAAGGCTAATTGTAAAAACATCTTCCTTTTTCATTTTGTTCATTTAATCTAGGACTTAAAATGATGGCTTCCATATAAATGATATTCTTCTCTGTGTTTAGAAGAATGAGAACAGAATGGTAACATATCCAGGGGGGGTGTTTCACAAAACTTGTCATCAGTGACAAATGACAGTTTTTGTTATAAGCTACTGAAATCCTTGCTTCTGATTGGTTATCAGCAGATTTGTCACTGATTTTTGTCATATGTCATTGAAAATTGGCTTTGCGAAATGCCAGCAGGACTTGGAAAGCAAACAATCAAACAAACTTACTTATAGATACCATCTTTCTCTCTGTGTAGAAGGATGAGTTCTTTCTGTGCCCTGACAGCCAGAGCCTCTAGCTGTGTCTCCATCTCACTCACATTGTTTGGATCTCGGTCAGCGAGAGCTACGATCAAGATGCAATCAGCCTGGGATGGAGAAATATTTTTATTTAAACATAAATTTAAAAAGAGTTACTCACATAGTGGCTCAATTCCAAGCTGTTGTGGTCATGATTATATTGTCAATTCTCATGACTTCAAATCCTTTACCAAATAAAGAAGAGCACAAGATTACTTAAACATTCTACCAGTATTCTATATCTTGATGGGGTCTTTAAAACAACCCTGACATTTTTTTTTTTTTTTTTTTTTTTTTTTTGGGGGGGGGGGGGGGTGTTGCATGTAACTGATGAATATTAAATGAAAAATGTAATGTCCATTTTCAATTAGAATAATATGAAATTAAAATATATCAGTGCCATGGGTATTAATAGCCATGACTAGAGGAGCAATCTAATGTTGTTGTCATTCATATATTCTTGTTTTCCATCAACTTTTGAACTTGTTATTAATGTATTGTAATAAATTACAAAAGAATCTTTCAGAAAAAAAACGTTTTGCTCTACTGTCAGTAATATAGATCAACCGCACAATCTGCATCTAAACACATGCAGATCAGGGGGGTGTTTCACAAACATCCTAAGTCGAACTTAACTCTAAGTTGGACTTAAAAATTACGGAGAGCCATTTGTAGTCTTAGAATAAAATGTATTCAAAAGCAAAAACACAAGTAATTTAGACTTATCATTAATTCCACATCACGAACATGAAATCTCCAATAGAAAATATGAATGATTTGAATCAACATTTTATGCCTTATAAAACAGCTTTTACAAAATATTTTCAAAGATGCTAATGGCTTTCCATAATTGTTAAGTCCAACTTAGGATCTTTGTGAAACACCCCCCAGGCAGTGGGATCTCTGAAGAAAAGAAACGGCAACAAACCTGTCTAATGCATCTCTGTGTCCAAGCGGTCATTCTCTTGTCGGCTTGATAGAGGACAATGTTATGAAGATCCTCCTGCTGACCGAGCCAGCTGGTCAAACGATACTCATGGACACTAAGAAAGAGAATCAAAATATAACATATTTAAAATATTTTGTAAGTTTTGATTTTGATATTGTATTATCACTATTACCATGGGCATCTATAGAAAAGTAGATATGTATATATTTATAACCAATGGACAAAAAGTTGAGTTATCAATAGAATTGTTTAAGAATTTTATGAACCTGATTTCAAACATGTATATACATAAACACGTTTAAAACTAGATGGAACTTTGACTGCGCGCAGTCAAAAATGATGCCTCCGCCATAGAGCAATTTTACAAACCAAGACAGAAACAATTTTTAAATTCAAGTTTTATTGTAATCCATCTGTCTGTTTTAATGCTAATGCATGCACAAGCTATTTATAGGCATACATAATGAGCTATGTGATCTTTGACCTTCGATCTAGTGACCCCAAAATCGAATCATTTCATTGGCTCTGCAAGATACATACATGACCCGAGTTTGGCAGGAATCCATCAATCGGTTCTTGAGATAACGCGATCACGAGCCATTTTCGCATACATAATGAGCCTTGTGACCTTTGACCTTGGATCTCGTGACCCCAAAATCTAATTAGTTCATTAGCTCTGTGAGATACATACATGACTTAAGTTTGGTAGGAATCCTTCAATCGGTTCTTGAGATAACGCGATCACGAGCCATTTTCGCATACATAATGAGCCCTGTGACCTTTGACCTTGGACCTCGTGACCCAAATATCTAATCAGTTCTTTAGCTCTGTGAGATACATACATGACCAAAGTTTGGTAGGAATCCATCAATTGGTTCTTGAGATAACGCGATCACGAGAACGGGACGTACGGACGGACGGGCAACCCGAAAACATAATGCCTCCGGCTACTTCGTAAAGGAGGCATAAAAACCATTACAAAATACATTAAAAACTAGATGGAACTTCGCCTGCGCGCAGTCGAAAATGATGCCTCCGTCATAGAGCAATTTTACAAACCAAAACAGAAGAAATTTTTCAAATTCAAGTTCAATTGTAATCCATTGACAGGTTTTCAGAATATCGTGATTACAAGCAATTTCTCATATACATATATGACCCTTTGATCTTTGACCTTTGACCTCATGACCCTAAAATCTACTCAGTTCATTGGCTCAGATTCACTCAGATATGTATATATTTAGAATCAAAGGAAAAATATTTGAGTAATCAACAGAATTGTCTAAGAATTTTATAAACCTGAATTCAATACGTTTAAAAAAAACATTACAAAATACATTAAAGGTAATACAAAGTTTTGGGAAATGTTGAAAATTGGGTGGATAGTGATTTTTTACAGTTTTGATATATTTGGATGCCCCTGTGGATGTATTATAAGCACTAGAAAATTTAGGCACTAAAACACTTCTGCCTTCGAGAAAAATTGAATATAAAAATTTACCGGTGGTCCCGGTAAATTTTGATAAATTTCAAATAGCGCCTACGGCCGTACAATGGTAGCTGTGTCCATGAAAATCTCAGAATATGTAGCTGTGATATCAAATTTCCAAACGGCAATAGTTAATCGGTCGATTTTAGTCAAGAAACATTGTTTTATAGATTAATTAATATCTTGACCTTGAGAGGGAGCTATACACCATAAAGAGTTTATTATTTACAATTTCATAACTTTAGGTTCGATTTCAACTGCGACAACGATCACTAATTATTGTAGGATCGCATATGCTTACAATATGTTCAGTTGAACCAAATTCATGACCACATACCAAAACTTTGTATTACCTTTAAAAACTAGATGGAACTTCGCCTGCCCGCAGTCGAAAATGATGCCTCCGTTATAGAGCAATTTGACAAACCGAAACAGAAGAAATTTTTCAAATTCAAGTTCAATTGTAATCCATTAACAGGTTCTCAGAATATCGTGATTACAAGCAATTTCTCATATACATATATGACCCTTTGATCTTTGACCTCATGACCCTAAAATCTACTCAGTTCATTGGCTCTGCAAGATGTCCTGAGTTAAATAGTAATCCATCTGTCAGTTCTAATGAGAATGCGTTCACAATCTATTTTTGATTACATAATGAACCCATGACCTTTGACCTCATGACCCAAGAATCTACTCAGTTCATTGGCTCTGCAAGATACATACATGATCCAAGTTTGGCAGGAATCCATCAATCTGTTCTAATGATAATGCGATCACAAGCTATTTTTGCATACATAATGAGCCGCATGACCTTTGACCTTGACCTTGTGACCCCAAAATCTAATCAGTTCATCAGCTCTGCAAGATACATACATGACCAAAGTTTGGCAGGAATCCATCAATCGGTTCTTCAGACAACGCGATCACGAGAACGGGACGGACGTACGGACGACGGACGTACATGTATGGATGGACGGACAACCCGAAAACATAATAAAAACAATAAAAATACATTCAAATAAAATATTTATTCTACAAGCCTGAACATACAAAGGATAACTTTTATCCCTACTTCATCACGGAAAATCTTATCACTTTTCGGGTCTATGGACTTTTGAGAGCCAAAATGTCTTTACTCTACATTAAAGAGTATGAGTTAATGCTCTTCTGGCGCTAAACAGATGACAACATTTGTTTGTGATGTGAAGAGAAAGAACTTTGTTTTAAAGGTGCAGTTACCTGTCAAGAGCTGATCCTCCTAATGTCTGGAGGATGTGCTCCTTTGTCAGCCTCAGAACAGAACCTATGAAACAATAGAAACAGGTTTGACAGGTCACAGTAACTGCTTTCATCCTTTAATCCCATTTTATTATTCTTCTTTTGCTATTCTTCCTTTTCTCAATTCATTGTTTGTTCATTCTCTCATGCTATCACAACCATTTACTATTACGGTAACACGAGCATCCTACTGCACTCTAAAAGAGTACAGTTGCTCCAACTCCTATCAATACTTCATCTCTTTCATCTGGAGTAGGCATTTACCCTCACCCCCCCCCCCCCCCCCCTCTCTTTCTCTCTCTCTCTCTCTCTCTCTCTCGCTCTCTCCCTCCTTCTCTCATTCTCCATCTCTCTATCTCCCTATTTACTTTTCTCACAAAGCTTGCCGATAGTGAAAAATTACAGTTTTTGTTATAAGCTACTGAAATCCTTGCTTCTGATTGGTCATCAGCAGATTTGTCACTGATTTTTGTAATTTGTCATTGAAAAAAGGTTTTGGGAAACGGCCCCTACCATACTTTTCAAACAAAATTTGTTCTTGACAATCTGAAATCTTGCCCGAGACTTGCCCAACATAACAGCAATTAATGCATGCAGAATAGATTCAAAATATTATAGTTCATTTATGTATAACAGGTTAATGGAATAACTTGTCGCCAGGAAAGAAACATCCATGAATTTGAATATGTTAGTTAACTGGTATATTTCTGGTAGAGCAGCACTTACCCACAGCGCTGAGAGAATGTGTCAGCTCCAGAGCAAACCTGGCCAGAGGTACGTCATCGGACCCGGGGATCAGGGCCACGGTGGACAGGTTCTCAACCGTGGTCCTTCTCTCTTCAGCTACAGAGAGATAGGATGCAAAACACTGGCTTTAAAGGGATCCGGTAACTTTGTCTTAGATCCTTTAAAAAAATCCTTGATTTAGCTCATGCTGCAATAATAATTATAAACCTTTAGGTCAGTCAGAAACCCCATGACTTTTACAAGCCGATCCCCTGTCTGATTATCAAGATATTTATGATTGAAAAGCGAAATCAAAGTTTGCGTTTGCCAAACGGTTTTCATAGCACTACAGTCTATTGCAGAAAACGAGTATGGTAAAACTGGTCACTCAAAGGTTTTTACTTTATTGAGGCACTTCTTGATCATTTTGAAGCGCAATTTGTGTAGGGCTTCAATATAATACCATATCACAGACACTGATAACACGTAGGGCCGTGCATCTCAGATTTAACATTGTTAAACGATCCCTTTAATAATAATACTATTATATTTCTACAATTCAATCTTCATGTTAAACTGATTCAATGGCATGGATATGGAGTTGTGATGGCTCAGTGTTACAGCAGGTGGTATGGTAACTAGTAGAGCAGTGGATTCCAAACCAACTCAATGTACTAATGCCCTTTGATAAACTATCAATCCTTAACTGCCAAATCCCTCAAAAATGACTTCAATAAAGGGTTGGAGGCACTCTTACAGATTGATCTTTGTAGGCATCCTTTTCCTTCGAAATGTTAGGAAAAAATTGCTAAAATGTTCTAATTTGTAAATGTCAACTGATGTGGATCTTATTTTTTTCTTGCTGCAGTGCATAGAAATACAAGTTAGCGATAAGCACTACTTAAACAGGGAATCATTTTCAAATCACCCCCATAATATCATATCCTAACAAACACATCACATTGACTGTAGAAACCCTGCATCGCTTTGAAACAGATTCATCATTTGCTAAAGCAGCCTGAAACATAGACCTCTTATGTTTAAGACTGATACACCCACTTACCCGTTAACTTGGTAGAGCCCATTTTTTCCTCGACCTGACCCAATAACCTCTGACCTAGGATCTCGATCAGACGGGTCACGGTGTGTGGGAACTTCCTCTTGATGAGGTTCAGCATACCGGTGGGTAGCTTGGCCAACTCGGTGTCTCTAAGGAGATCAAGGAATAGACGAGATGGTTGGGTGACCGGGAAAAAAAAGGAAGTTTATATGATTCCAACAGGATTACAACATGGCAATGAAGCGCAATCTGTTAAAAATGTTACAGCATACTTTAAATAAAGAATACAAATTATACAATGCCTGATTTTTGTATTTGAAAATTAAATTCTTACAGCCATTTTTCTCTTGTCATGTGTATGTCGACGCAATGAATTTATCACCCAAAGAACCTTTAGATCTAGTACTCAACATTTCCAATAGCTTTTATACAAAATGCCAACATTTGGAAGATATCATGACCCTGCTAGTATTATATAATCTGTAAAAATCCCATACATTTAATTATGCTTCTTCCGCCATGTCCCTGTCCCATAAGGTCGCCATAGATCCAAAGGATACAATTTCCCACTTGAGGAACAGTTCATTGTAACCATGCAAAAGACCGGTAACTAACATATTCAAATTTATGGATGTTTCTTTCCACTGGAATCAACTGCCCCGGAACATCCGTACAGCATCCAAGCTAGACATATTAAAGAAGCACTCGAGGACATATTTATGTAACTGATTTTCGATTTTCATGCCTTGTAAAGCACTGTGAAATCAATTGTGTGAGAGCACTATATAAATGAACATATCGGGTGGTATTCTCAAAAGCGGATTAACTTTAGTCCATGGTTTAATCCACCAACTAAGTATAGAATGCCAAGTTCCCATATAAATATATTTTTGAATAAGTTGATATGTCCCTAAATTACTATAATAACATAATTATATTGTTGTTTATTGATCACGTTATTACATTTTATTTTAATTCAGTGACAGATTAAATTATTCAGAAATATATTCATATGGACACTTGGCATTCCATACTTAGTCAGCGGATTAAACCATGGACTATAGTTAGTCCGCTTTCGAGAATACCACCCTTTATTATTATTATTACATTTCAACCCATGTTCCTTACCTGATGGCATGCACAGTCGTGACCCTCTCCTTCAAGGTCAACACCTCAACGATACCCACGATCTCCCCACGGCCAAACTCTCCCATCAGTTCCTTCTTACCGGATGGGAGCTGGACCACTGACCTCAGACGTCCGTTCAAGACGATGTAGGTGCACTGAGATTGGTCCCCTTGCCTAGAATAATAGAAAAATAAATGAATAAGACCAGGGACCTGTTTCACAAAGTCTTTTTTCAATGAAAAATGACAAAAATCAGTGACAATCTACTAATAACCAATCAGAAGCAAGGATTTCACTAGCTTGTAACAAAAACTGTCATTTGTCACTGATGACAAGTTTTGTGAAATGGGGCCCAGTTGTCTGTAGAAAATCAAGCCTTGTGACATACTCATTACATTTATGTTGACTGTGCCTTATCATGACTTCTTCCATTGCTACAAACCCTTGCTCACATTTTATGTATTACCACCATTACACCAAGGTTGGTCTTGGTCTTCCCCATTCTTTCCTTTCTTTATCATTTTCAATCACTCCTCACTCGCTCTTATCATCCAAAGCCTTTAATCTTTCATGAACAAATGGCAAAGTCATCTCAAACTTTTAATTTCAATTCAACTCAATTCAATTCAAGCAATGATTATTTATTTGTCTTGAAGAATAATCCTAAATTACATGAGGTGTGTAATAATACAAGGTACATGTAAACGATCATTCAAACAGCTCGTTATTCTCAGATCATAACCACACACACAAAAGCAGAAAGACTAGACAGACAGCTGAGGGTTTTTTATTTTACCTGTTGATTTTTCTGTGGCTCTTCACATACTATAGTCCTTTTACTATATCCTATTTCTTCTTGAGAAAAGCACAACGACTTATCTAAAATTGTATTCTTCCCTTCTTCTTCTCCTTTTTGCTAGGGTCGGCACAACTAAGATTTACAATCTTTAACACAGGCCCTTACTCGACCTGTTCTTTATCTGTATTTATATATTGTAAAATGCCTTGTTTTGTATAGTTTTGTTATGTTTTGTTTGATTTTACTGTTTACTTGAATGATGTACATATTCGTTCTTTTTATTGAGTGAAATAAATAAATTTAAATTCGAATTTGTAACATTCTTGAGATCTGTGGCATATTAAAAAGTAACAATTTTATGTTGACTTACCTGTACACTGCTTTACCAGCTTCTAGTTGCATCCAGTCTAAAGCAAAGTCTGTTTGTCTCACAAAGGATGAGAGTTTCTTGACCACCTGATGACCAACTTTCAACACTACCTGGGGATATTCCCTCATGATACTAGATGAATAAAAGAGATAGATGGATGGATGGAAGGTTAGATACCTCTCTGAAAATCAATGTCTCTCCCTCATTCCTGTCTTTCTTCTTTTTTCCCTCTCTCAATCTTCTTACTTCTCTCTAACTCTATCCTCTCAATCTCTCTCTCTCTCCCTCTGTCTCTCTCTCTCAATCATCTTCTCTCTTTGTCTCCCCTCCTCCTCCTCCTCTTTCTCTATGTCTCTTCCTCCCCCTTCCTTCTTCCCACCCTCCCACCCTCCCTCCCTCCCTCCCTTTTTCTTACCTGTAGAATCTTGTCTTGCTGATAGCGATCACACAGCAGTCCTGCCTAGCTTTGACCGTGAAGAGAGCTGGTTCTCCGGTCAGTACGGCTAACTCACCGATCATCTCACCATGGCTTACTACAAACACTGTACGTTCCTTCCCGGAAATCTCATCAGTCTGCAGCATCAGGAATGACCCTTTCAATAAAAACATCAGGTTGGTTTCCTGCCAAGACAAAATACAAAATTTAAATAAATTACAATTTCAAATTTGACCAATCCACAGGAATCCATACATGGTAAATTTGTTTAAAACTAAGTAATATCTACATTAAAGAGTATGTGCCATTACAAATTTTACCCATCGGACAAAATTTTATTTTGATCCTAGCCCAGGTTATATTGGACGCATTATTCAACATGTTGACATACTATTTTTTTACAGTGCAGCTCTTTGGCCATTTCATTTATATTCTTTTCTCAAAATTCAATTCTCAAGTTTAATCTAATATAATATCTAGAACCTGCAAATATCTTTGGAGGTTAGGGTACTTGTGTGTGACACTGCAACTAATTCATATCTATTCACAAAAGACACAGTTCTACATCATTTTTGTTACAATATATTTACATGTACGATATCTTTACAAAAATAAAGAAAGGTTACGACCCTATTGACCCTTCATGTTATAAGACCAGTCTTACCTGGTCACCTTCCTTGACCACTACGCTGCCCCCTGGGATGTGAGACAAAGCTATCTGATGGTCAAGCAGGGAGGTGTCCTGAGAGAGTGAGAGAGAGAGAGAGAGAGAGAGAAAAAAAAATGATATTCATATTCATTTAATGTATCTATTCCAATCAACAAGTTATTTGGTATAGCATCTTTTCCTTGCAGTTTACAAAGTGCAACACACATAAAGTTAACAACTAAATTATTCATATCCCTGATGGATTTTGTGTGTGCATTTTTCGCAACTCAAGAATCAAATGTGGACTGGATGAATTAGGGCATTTGTTTTATACTTTTAGATGTAAGCTATAATATGTGACATTCTCAAGAAACATTAATCGGGACATAAATTTTTCACATACGGTACTTAATTTTTTTAAACAAAACTTGGTAAGGGTATGAATAATTTAGTTCTTAACTGTATATTTATATTATAGAGCATCATGACCATCAAGAGTGCCTTGTCCAAACTCAAGTTTAAAGACCCCACCATCTTTGCCAACAAATGTCTCTCGATCTAAAATAGTATTCAGCCCACTTCTTCATTTCTCCATATCTATTTAATCAATAATCATTGAAATGACATCATCCAATAAAGCTTCATGAAATAGTAATTGTGGCCTCTTTCTTTTCAAACTACCTTCCATGACCATGAATGGCCTCCATGGTATAGCCATGTATAATGGCTGCTAAAGCTAAAGCAACTATAAACATTTCCAAAGTTCATAATGAATTTTTTTGTCACATGTGATATGCCATACAAAACCAAATTATTTTTTCACTATCCTCATTTTTGTAATCTAGACCTAGAAATGTATAAAGAAATGACTTGAAAAAACAATAGATATTTCACTTCTACGTACATGTCCATCACATGAACAGTCTCATTTCCACATTTATTATGCTTTTACAAACAGGAAGGAAAAGATTTTTCCTGGTAAATCTTACTGGAAGTCCAAAGAGCGTCATCAGATCTCTCTTGGCCATCTCTAAGATTTCATCCTCCGAGTAGTCTCTCTTTTCCTCAGACGATCTCTCACTGACTCCCTCCAGGCTCATGGCTCTCTTCCGACCTCCTCCTGACTTGCTTGATGCTGCGGCAGCATTCTCCAATGAGATCTAACAAGAAAACAAAAATAGAAAATTGCATTGCAATTGAAAAAGTGGTTCTACATGGTCCTGTGACAATTACTCTGCGGTAATTTCCTACACTACACAAATTTCTTATTTCAAATCTGGACCAAACACCATGCCAAACTCTTATCCTAACCCTAGACATATACCTAAAAACAAATTTCAGTTCTAGCCTTATACCTTTGATGAAATAAAGCCCATAGCATTTAATGCAGGAGCAAATTTCAGATCACAGAAAAAGGTAAACCACATAAATCACACCAGCGGCTAATAAAAATGTTTTAGATACTTTATGAACTGTATGAGCCTACTATTTCCATAACCACTGCTTCTGTGCCCACTGATCTCTCTCCATTTGTTTAATCACTCTCCAAATTCCATTTTTTTTTTGGGTACTATGTATATATAAATTCTTGTTTCATCCAGCTTGGTTTTCCTGAAGGAGGGGTTGCAGAACTATCATGAGTTTTTATCACAACTCCTGAGAGCATATTTCAATTTAAATTAAATGTTTTTGGTTATTGCATTTTATATTTTTTAACCATTCTTTGTGGGGGAGGGGAGGGGAGAAGGGGGGAGGGAAGAGAAGGGGAGAGGGGAGGGGAGAAGGGAGGGGAGAAGTGAGGAAGGAGGGGAGGAGGGGAGAAGGGAGGGGGAAGTGGGGAGAGCATATTTCAATTTAAATTAAAACGTTTTCGGTTATTGCATTTTATATTTTTTAACCATTCTATTTGGGGGAGGGGAAGGGAGAAGGGGAGGGGGAAATGAGGGAAGGGAAAAGGGGAGGGGGAGGGCGGAGTATTCTCAACATGATGAATAAATGATTATCCTACTTGATAATGAGTGCAAATGACTGACCTGTCTGAGTGGCTTGGTGTCATCTAGACCGGTGACCCTTGCTCTCCCTGCTGCAGCCTCAAAGTCTGATGTACTCATGCTCAGACGCCCTGTATCATCCACGTCTAGAGAGGTCGCTCTTCGCCAGTTACTGATCGGACCCAAGACACGACCTAGTTAGGAATAGAAACAGAATAGAAGCTGAATTTTCTTCTTCTTCTTATTGTTTATCTTCAGCCTATCCCGAAGATCTGGGACCCGTTTCACGAAGCCTATTTTCAATGACAAAAATCAGTGACAAATCTGTTGATAACCGATCAGAAGCAAGGATTTCAGTAGCTTATAACAAAAACTTTCATTGGTCACTGATGACAAGTTTTGTGAAACGACCCCCAGTATGTAGATTACCAGTTTTGAATGCAGGTACACTAAACAATGGATTTACACCCTACACATGGGCCTCCAATTAACACTCTGTCCGATGAACAGAGTGTTCCTATGCTGTGGTGTTATGGGAGCCATTTCCCCAAACCCCAAACCCCAAGTCTAACTCCTTGGACATACGATCAAATAATATGTCATAGAAGTAACATAGGTTTCTATAGGATGTCCACAAACTTAGACTTATATCTGTTAACAGAAACTAGCCCTTGGATGATACTGACCTGATGGAGTAGTAACAGATCCCGACCTTCCCCTTTGTCTAAGGTCCCCGTCGCTCTCTTCGGCTGATAAACAAGACAAAACAAAACAAAAGCTCTGTCAAAACATGAGATTTCTACACAGATTAACTGATCACTATCGCTCTCTTCAGCCGATAAAATATACATACCATAAGCTTTGTCAAAATGTTTAGATTTCTATGAAGATTTCTGTCTGGCCAATGGCTATATCTACAGATGACGGTTTAGTCACCCAATGCTTAAGGAAGGAACAGTCACGAAGGCTAAGCAGTTAGTATTTCCTTTTTGCTGGTTTGACAACCCATCTACTGCTTGACAAACAATTTAGAAATACGAAAGAAGTTTGCTTGAATTTTCCATTTAACCATCCTCACATTTTTAATTCGCGACTTATTCAAGCCAATTTCTCTATATTACCAGAATGGAGCTTAAGATGAGCTTTATTGGGAGGATGGGGTTTTTAAAGAAAATCTAGTAATTTTTATCATCTTTTTCATCATCTTGAAAACATCCTGTTCAGTATTTGAATCATTTAGCATTAGACTGCAGGTACAAAACACTGTCAATCACAACACGAAACACAGTGCCTGCATTATTGACCTTTAGAAGAAATAATTTCAAAGACATTTTACAGTAGCTTCTCCTTGTATTTCTCCTTGTATTAGGCCTGACCCAAGCTAAAGTGTACTTTATTTCAAGAGGTTCTTTTCTTGCAGCCTAACCTAATACAGTGAAACGTGTCTATAAAGACCACCCAAGGGAGACAAGAAAAGTGGTCTTTATAGGCAGGTGGTTTTTATGTACCTGTTCTTTTAGTACATGTTTCAATAAGAAACCATTTTCAAGGGAAACAAAAAATGTGGTCTTTGTAGACAGGTGGTCTTTCTATACAGGTGGTCGCTGAAGCAGGTTTGACTGTATCAACGTGATAACCAATCTTACCTGACTTGAAGACATCAGTAGCCTCCTCCGCCATGCTAACTCTCAGGACCGTCTCAGCGCTGCTGGTTGAGTAGACCGAGCTAGATGCCCCTGCTGTGGTTGTCGGTGTAGAGATAACGGATGTCTGTCTCTTGGTCGGACTCCCTACTTTGCTATTCATAGCGTGGATGGCTAAGGACTTGCTGCTTATATTATCCTTGAATGAAAAATAACAACATTACATGAAACGCTAAAGCACTACTTTATTTTATATTAATTTCTTTATTGCAACCAAAACTTAAGGTTGGATTTTCAAATAAAAATAAAAATACAGACAGATATATGACAATGGTAAAAATGATTTACACAAAGTCAAAGAAACTATAGAGCCTGATACATAAATATATGAATAATAATGTGCTACAATCAAATTATTACACATTGTTTCAACTTTGATTTAAAGAATACAGTGATGAGCAACTTCCAGTGCAAGTTTAATCTATACTGGTGTTAAAAGGGTCGTCATTGAGCTAATCAACACCAACCCAGAAATAAGTAATTTTTCAACGCCATTGTGTTGCACAAAGCATTATTGGTGCCTACTGTTTGTGCAAAATTGCATGTGTGGCAAACAAGCAACTGTGCAGAGAGGCGAAAAAGCAAACAAAGTGTTAATATGATCATTGTGTCACTTACTGGGTTGATGAGCTCAGCGTCCAATCCTAACAGGTTCTGCAGTGTGAGGAAGGTTACCCGCTGGAGACGAATCATCATCATCTGTACAGGAAAACAAGGGAGGGATGGTGAACGCTTCATTGAGGTGGATATGTTGGGTAGCGTACTTGGTCGACTACCCCCTGGACAATCACCCCCAGGTAACTAAACCCGGTAAAAATTCCCCCCTCCTCCCATGACAACTACCACCCCCCGCCCCCCCCCCCCCCTTGACAATTAGCTGAGGAGGACAGTAATTGTCCCGGGGGAAATTGTCCTAAACTGGCTTCGTAAAAAAATGAGTAATCGGCAGCACTGCAGTACTTCTCTAGAAAATTGGGATTTTAACAAGTTTTTCTCAAAGTAATCCCAATGAAAACCACATTAATTTACACTAAATACTAATTTAAAGGAATTACATCAAGCTTGTACAAAAATGAACAGATCAATTGCCTATGGTCCCTGAGAAATATATTCACCAAATGTCATCCAAATATCAGTTGGCACCCCAAAACTATATGCAATGTATTGAACAGCATACTGATTATGGCATACCTGTACGAATCGACCATAGACTCAGCATACTGCTCAAAGAAAGCTTATAGTCTCAGGACAGTTATATCTTCAGCAGCTTTACAAGATACAGTTTTATACGGTGCAATGTAACCTTATCAATACAGAAATAAGTCTACTCATCTCTTTCAAGCAGTAGTAATCTGTTAAGTCTGTCCATACCTGTACAACTCTGACCATAGATTCAGGGTACTGTTCAAAGACAGCTTGAAAGGCCACAGCAGGGAGTCTTAGCACGGCTCTGTCCTCAGCCAATTTACAAAAGTTTCATACAGTGCAATGTAACCTTATCAATACAGAAATTAGTCTAATCATATCTTTCTAGCAGAAGTAAATCTGTAAAGTCTGTCCATACCTGTACAACCCTAACCATAGATTCAGGGTACTGTTCCTCAGCCGCTTTACAAGATATAGTTTTATACGCTGCAATGTAACCTTATCAACACAGAAATTAGTCTACTCATCTCTTTCTAGCAGTAGTAATCTGTATAGTCTGTCCATACCTGTACAACTCTGACCATAGATTCAGGGTACTGTTTAAAGACAGCTTGGAAGGCCAAAGCTGGTAGTCTCAGGACGGTCGTATCTTCAGCGGCTTTGCAAGATACAGTCTTATACGGTGCAGAATAACCCTATCAATACAACAACAAGAAAAAAGATGTTATTAATATCTATGTATTATACACTCAGGGTTCTCAGCAAGATGTGGTTTACCCTAGGTCCAAATTTACCATGCAGCATCCTATGGAATTGGGTTAGAATGGACCATGGCACTAATGTCCTTTGGCAAGACATGAATCTGCATTTGCCACCCTCCAATCAGGTGTTGAATGAGAAATGGTGGCATGGAATTCCTTGAATTCTGTGAGCAATGAAATCAGTAGCTTAGCAGAGCCGGAGTAATATTGGAGTGTCTAGAGCACCTTGCATGGTGGATATGTGCACTATCAAACATATCCAATAACAATAATATTTGTATACCGGTAAGTTGAATGAATGCATTAACATCACTGTCAGGGAGACTGTATCAATAGCATATCTTTTTTGTCCAAAGTCCCTAAAGCTTGGCTTCAGAACCAAGTGTGTTATATGCAATGCTGAAAACCCTTCATACACTGATTTTGGATTGCAGCCTACACTGAACTACATGTATACTTCCCAGTGGCAAAAAAGACATTTAATAGCCTCACATGGGAACAAGCTCTTAACTTTTTATATGCTACACAAATAATTTCTCTGTGTCACATTGTATTTGTCATAGGAAAGATATATCATGATCAAGATTATTTGACTGTTTCCAGTACCTTATTACTCTTTACGGATGTTAAAATGGTTAAAATGGTTTTCATGGAGCTAGTTAAGACCGGTAATGGGTAATTTGTGTAGCAGTACACAATCCTTCCTAATTAGGTGCCTATTGTTTTGTCCAAAATTGCATGTGTGGCAAAGAAGCGACAGTTCAGAGAGTCAAAGAAAGCAAGTGAAGGGTTAATTTAGATACTTACCGTGATGACATCCAGAACACTCAGCAAACTGTGTACACTATCACCCTGGGCCACTTCCTTGACTTCATATTCTGATCCATCCTATAAAAAAAAATTAAAAAAAATAACAATAAACAACAAAAAACTTCTAATTTCCACTGTATGACTGACCCATCGATTATTACTGCAATAGAGACTGAATTTTATTTGGATCAGAAACAGCTTTTTATCTTTTCTAATAACGCCTTTATTGTGCAAAAATAAAGGGAAAACAAAGTAGGACCAGGTTACATGTTTTAAAGAACAAGGTCTAAGACAATCTTTCTGCGTAAATAATTTAGTTTATGAAATACTGAGGATAACATTTTGTGTGCATGAAATTCTCTTGAAATTTCATGAGTGGTTCACATTTGCTAAAGTTTCATGTTGTGAAATAATTAAATCACAACTGAAATTTTGTTTTGAAATTAGCAAAAATATCTTACAGTGAAAATGGCTGTTGTTCGCAAATCACTCAAATTTCTGGTTTACATGAATCCCTACAATACAGGTTTCTCTCACTTCATTTAAGACTTGCATGTGCATACTGCATGGATAGCAAATCTTAGTCTGTGCAGGTTGAATCCCATATTAAAAAATTGGAATGAGGATTTATTATGTTTGTAGGATATGAACATGGCCTCAAACAAGCTTTGAAGCCTATCTGCACCAGTTTTACCAGGAGGGATTAGACCCCCCCCCCCCCCCCTGCGTGGTCACTGGCAGATGGTTATCTCATAAAATCAGCTCTCAATTAACATAAGAAAAAGGGGACCAACGAGTACTGATTAGGCATTGTTTGCTATATAGAGGGCGCAAGTAGCAAGTAGCTACAAGTACAGTCCCGCTTTAATATGATTAATGCACCGATTCTTCTACGCATTGACTTACTGGTTCTGTGATGTAGACAACCAAACGGCCACACTGTACTACAAAGATGCTGTCATCCGGTTGCCCCCTCTGGAATAGATACGCACCCGCTGGTAGGAATTTACTCTCCACTGATCGACTGAGCTCCAGGAACAGAGGTCTCTCAAAGTGACCAAACACTCTGGATATGACAAGGATGCAAAGATAAAAAGAATGAGATATACCGTCCCTATTTTCACGAAGTGACGGTAGTGAGGAAAATCGTAACGCAAAGTGAATGCAATTTTTTTTCACTACCGTCACTTCGTGAAAACAGCGACGATACAGTGAAACACCTATCTTAAAAGACCACCCAAGGGAGACAAGAAAAGTGGTTTTTAAGATCAGGTGGTCTTTGTAGAAAGGTGCCTATTGTACATGTATTAAAGAGAAACCATTTTCAAGGGAAACAAAAAATATGGTCTTTGTAGACAGGTGGTCACTAAAGCAGTTCTAACTGTACAAAAAAAAAAAAAAAAACTATTTTAGAGGATCAATTATAGCATTTCACTCCAAAAATAAGTTTGGTTCAGAATTCAGCATACCCTTACTGTATTTCATCCATGAGAAATGTATAAAAATGACAATAAGCACTTAGCTACTTCCCTTATACTTCTCCCCACCCCCCCCCCCCCCTGTCTCTCTCCCTCTCTCTCTCTCTCTCTCTCTATCTCTTTCTCTCTCTCTCTTTCTCTCTCTATCTCTTTCTCTCTCTATCTCTCTCTATCTCACTCTCCCCCTCTCTCTCTCTCTCCTCTTAAACACATGTCATTTAATAATCCCAATCACAAAAACTGAACTGTAAAAGAAAGAAAAGGGGAAATCTCTTAATTGAATGATATCCCATTTGTACCTTGATTACCAAATACTCATTGACTCTTTAACTACAAGGTGACCTTGAGGAAGTCCTTAAGGAAGTCATTTCATGATCTTAATGGCATACATTTCCTACCATATGATTATAAAGGTAGAATATAGGCCATTGTCATATTCCCCTATGAAATGCAGAGGCAGCAAGAAACTAATGTAAGGCTTGTCTTGAATCTACCTTATCATATCTAAAGTTCTACACTTAAAACAAGAATATACATGTAGTAAGGTAGCGTTCTTACATTTAGATAGCGCCACTGACAAGAGAATCTTCATCATTGCTACATTGCTGCAGTTATGTTTTTGCACACCTTTTCTTTTAATAACTTCACAGGGCCATTTGATCATGTATTACACCAGGAACTCCAGGCACTGTGTATGGTGAATACATGACCAGCTAGCCATGCGCAGCTAAGGTGAACACGAACATCCCTGAGGAACGTCCTTAATGCATCTTGGATGTCTCTAAAACTTCACATTATAATCATTACCAAGGAAAACAATATTTTCAAAATAACACTCTTTAATTTGTTCTGCATTGAACTCTATGCAAACAAAAATTGGGGGAGGGGGGGGGGGGGCTCTTTTATGACTTTCAGGGGCTCTTTTAGGCATTTCTGGGGCAAATTCACCCCGAGCCCCATGTATTTTTCCCCCTGATCATTACCTGATGTTCTTGAGCATGTAGAGTACCTCTGTAGGGATTCTGAACTCTGGAGGGAGCTGTAATACCCTGAAGTCTGCTTCCAAGATGGCCGGAGGGGGCTCCTTGACTTGAAGCATTGGTTTCCTGTCACTTTCTGTATGCTGCAGGATACTAGAGTAATAATTTGATTTGATTTGATTTGATTTAATTTTATTTTATTTATTTATTTATTTATTTATAATAAATATGGAAGCACTACGTGATAGAATTAAGAACAATACAAATACGAAATACAGTCAAACCTGCTTTAGTGACCACCTGTCTACAAAGACCACATATTTTGTTTCTCTTGAAAATGGTTTCTCATTGAAACATGCAATGAAGAAACCTGTCTACAAAGACCACTTTTTGTGTTTCCCTCGGGCAGTCGCTATAGACAGATTTGACTATACCTCTTTGTATCGTGATATATACTAGTTCAAGATCCAAACGTGAACTAAAAATTGTTTTACAAGTTTTTTTCAAAAATATAAAGAATACTATACCATCATAAGATTCTAATTCAACTACAACTTACTTCACTGATATCTTACTACTTGTAATATGGGGACTGCAAGAACTAAGATATGTGTCTACCTATGGTAAAACATTCAATATGTATGTTCTATATTTGCATCAAAATAATATGGGATGATAAAATAATACAAGCAATCTTTATCATTCAGCCTTATCAGTATGCTCACTTACAAAGCTGGAAACTACTTGTCCATTGCTCAAATAAATAATTTAACACACTATTTACTGAAAATCAGTATCAAAAAAATATGTGTAATTAAAATCAAAGTAATATATGAAGTGCAAAACTTATAAAAATAATTAAATTAATAGAAGTACTGATAATAATGTTTCAATATACTTACCCTTTAATAGTTTTTGCCAGGTTCATATATCCTTTTCTCTTTCTCATCTTCCTTTGTACAGTATACACCGGCCCAGATATTGATTTAACCTACAAACATAACATACAGCATCGTACATATGAATCTTATATAGATAGCAGAATGTGCTGAAAACATAATTAACTGTATATTGTACAACATAAGTGGAATAACAGAATATTATCTTTATAATACTGCGATTGGAAAAGTAGGAAATAAAACTCTCCCTCTTTCATAGACCGAGCAAATATATGTTCAATCTTTGATGTGTTTAAAAATATTCTGATCCAGCACAATCTAATATAGGAAGTTACTTTAAAACATTTACTTTTATTCTACATAAAGGGAGTGAAATAAAAAGCAATAGCATCTCTCATACTTAGTTTCATAGAATAAACATGAAAAAGAAGGTATTTATTTAAATGTAGATAAACTAGAGCATATTGAAGTCCTATCGTTGAATACTTACTACTTCATCCAAGACATTTTGTCAGTTTAATCCAGCTTTTGCTCCCCTTACAAATATCTGTTGACTACTGACAATTTTGAGACACTGGTACTTTTGAAAGCCAGCTTCTCAATGTCATTATCTATTTGCTCAACTATACGGCAGAGACAATATGTACACTACAAGCAGGCGCTGTTCTCGGATAATACATTGAGGGGGGGGGGGGGGCTTTGAGGCTGGGGGATAGGATTTATTGTTATAAAATTCTACAGGATATTTATTTTAACTTATTTATAATCATGAACATGGGGGGGGGGGGGGTGGAATTTGAAGATATAGATATATATATATTTTTGTTTGGTGGGGGAGGGGGGAGAGTGTTTGTGCCCCCTCCCCATCCCCCTCTATCACTGCTCCTGACCACAAGTCAACAGGAGTATATTTATTACACAATGTCAACATTTGACACTGAGAAGTGATACCTGAGGTCTGTTTTGAAGATCAAACATCATCTTCATTGCAAGGTCAAGAGTGTTCTCAAACATATGGTTCCTATCTCTGGTGACATAATGTATAAGTTGCTGGCAGTACAACCTACCCCAAATGGATGAAATATGTACTTTTATTGTTTTAAAAACAGTATGTACACAAGAAATTCCAATTCTAATACTATCCTGATACATGATATCATATGTTTGGAGCCAAAAAAGTGTTAACCCTGTATTTAATAAAGTATACACAAGTAAGTTAATGCCCTTCTAGCTCCAAACAGTCCATATGTACTTGAACTTGTACGGTTTTGTTTTCAAAGTGTGAAGTTAAGCTTTC
>JAVYIG010004906.1:0-149006 GCA_035222895.1 Strongylocentrotus droebachiensis
CCAATGTATTTTTCTCACTACTGTTATTTCAATTACCTGTCGGCCCATATGTAGAGATTGATGTTAGAGGGTGATGCCGTTTTTTTTTTCTACTGCATTTTATCTACATATTATTATTATTATTATTATTATTATTATACTTATACAGCGCTTTTCCCATAGGGCCCAAATCGCTTACAGTGAATCAAAATCAAAATCAAAAGACCTTTCTGAAGGTAATAACTGATGGAAAGTTGGAAACTGCCTAATTTTAAGTGGTAGATCATTCCAGTATTTTGAAGCAGATAGAGTAAATGTCCTTTCACTGGCTAATGTGCGGGTAACTGAATATGTGAGACGTAGAGGATCACTGGCACTGAAATATTCACCTTGCGCAGAGCTGAAGAGAAAATATCCCCCTGTCCACACACAACATTTTCCGTGATTAGGCGTGATTAGCTATACCGTTTCGCAATAGTTATACAGTTTTGCGATAGTTTTACGATGAAATTGTGTGTGTGGACGCTCACTAACGATACGTCGTATAACGAAACACAGGTTTGGGCATCGTTTCGAACTAGAACTCAATAAAGAATCACGCCTAATCACGCCTAATCACGGAAGGTGTTGTGTGTGGACGTAACTAGTGTAACTAGTGTAACTAACTGGGCGGGGCTTAACGTGACCTCGAGCGAAAGGAGACCAGACCTCTCATTTCTGCTTCCATTTCATGACCGCAGTAGCAAACTGCGCACCTATACGACATTTCGCTGTAGAGTTTCAGGATTACTTTCTTCTGTGTGTGGACATCCTGGAATTTATACAATGATTATTTATACAACGTTTCTTGTGTGTGGACACTCTGAAATTTATACGATGATTCTTTATACGACGTTCTGTATAGAGTTTCGGATAAATTGTTTTGTGTGTGGACACGCTGTACATCCCTGACTAATTCTGATTGGATTTTACTCTTTTTTTTTCTTTCTTTACCAGGGCATCAGAGGTCGTGTGTATGAGACATTCATGGTGTTACTAATGCTGAGTATTTTAGTCTTTGGTCTCGTATGGGTGTTTAGTGCATTACTGGATGATACAGACTCCAGCAGGGAAACATTACAGAGTAAGTATTAAAAACCCTTTTCATATTAGGGGTAGAAGAGGGGTAAATCCGGATCAATTGTTGACTAATTTACAAACCCAAATTCTAATTTAAAACGCTAATTAAAAATACTAATTTAAAATGCTATCAGCATTTCTCGACCTGCATTTGATGCGTACCTTTTGATCCCATTTCAAGACTAGGATTGAGTCTGTATTTAGTCCGGACCCGAAGTGGGTGCTGACCATTCTGTGTAGTATGAACGCGGTCGGCTTTGAGCAGTGCGGATAGCTTCATGGGCTTGCAGATATGTTTTATGACAGGGTGACAGGAAATAATCAGCAGACAGCATGGGATTACCAGGTATGCAATTGTGCGCAACCATGGAATGCGTATAGATGTGATGCACTCCAGCATGATTTTAGTTCCGGGTCAACTGGGCAACTATCGCTCTGATCTAAGTCCATACTCGATTCTCTCAAGGATTGAATATTGAAATGGTATCAGAAAGGCTGGTAGATACTGTTTATCTAACAATTTTTGCCCATGGAGCCTTCTTTCTTTTCATGTTTGCCTAGTTGCGCGAATGGGTCAGTGTCAATAGGTCAGTGGCCTTGATTAAACATCATATTGCTGGCATCCACCAAGCCCTGCTTTCTAGAGATGCAAAGAGACAACATCACAAGATCTATTTGTTTCATTTCTCATTTTTATTTTTATTTTTGTAAAAGTTTTGTAGATCATAGATCACCTCTTTCTAAATTAAGAAACCCAGAATTTATCATATTTTGTTTGTTTGTTTTTGTTTGTAAAATCTGTTTTTTACTTATTATGTGTCTGTTAGGAAATGTTGATGTCATGAAATATTTTGCATTATTGTATTTCTGGGTCAGGTACAATGTTGGCAAGTCAATACATGTTAATCACTCAATAGTGGTCCAATTTCTTGCATTACTATCAGATTTGATTACCCTTTGCTTTATAGCAAGACTTTAATGCAGTATGTTAAACTCTCTGCATTACTGGTAGCGTAAATTAATGGGAAAATGAATTTTTGATTGAAATCAATCAAGACACAGTAAATTTTTAAGTAACTAGGGGTTCATGAGAAGGCTAAAACAACGTTTGTTAATCATGATCGTGTTCTCTGCTACCATCTTTCCTGTTGGAATCCCATCAATTATTTACCAGGCAATATGCACATTGATCAGGAATGTAATTTCCTCCCTCATGTAATGAATGTCGATATTGATCAGACGTGATCTGACAAACATGCAGTCGACCAACTCATCCTTTACACAATGTGTATCATGAAACAGCCACACCACCCTACCATACCCTCTTCCATTTACTATCAACTTTTCTTGGTACCCTTTTTGACATGTGACTCTGATGCTGATACATAGGATCACATGGGAAGCGTTGTTATTGTAGTCAAATCAAGGGAGAACTTTGGGTAGAAGATCACTTTCACGACCTATTTTATATCGACCTACATTTAAAGAGCTTAATTCCAAAAGTAGCTAAATCTACTTTTGATGAAAACTGAGTTATTGATATCAGAACATTGTTCACTTAAGTACCCGTCTTTCAACAACAAAAATTACCAAAATTTTGGGAGCAATTATAAAAAAAGTGCACCTTCTAATATCACTTTTCCATAGACGCTTGTACAAAACCTGGTAAATAATTTCTCTTTTCTCCGAAGTTACACAAATGGATTTAGCTCCTTTTGGAATCAAACTCTTCCTTAATTGTTGCCTGTCCTGTTATTCATTTTATTTTCATTACATTGGGAAATTGACAGAAGCTGGCAAAGTGAACATTACAGTATATCATTAATTGTAAAAGGCTTCTCATTTATCTCAAAGCAAAAGGATGAGCATTAATTCGTTATAAAAGTCAGGAAATGTTATTTCCCTTATGATTGTTAGCTCAACTTTAATAATGAAAGTGCAACCAGAGTTAACTAATACCTTGATAATATAGAAGAGAAGAGTTGGAACTGAACTAGATTTGTTTTTTCACTTGTCAAGTGAAGATGTCTTTGTTTTTTTCTGAATAGCTTCATTTTAAGGTGAATATTTGTTCTATGAATTTTGTTCTTTCATAGTTTCGTCATCAAGATGGTATTGTCACAAATCTTAAACTGAAACTAAAAACTGATTTTTATTTTATTGGTTATTTCTAGGTTACTTTCAATCAATTACATTGATGTCTTAACCTGAGTTTGGACATGAAGTTACAAATGCAGGAGTTTAGTAGTACTTGAATGAAAGACAGCTACATGTATATGCTAGCATTAAGTTCCATACAGATTAGTTGATCGATATCAAATTACCTTTCATTTCTAATAATATGTAATAATATTCATTTTGTCATTGTTTTTCTTCCTTTAATCCACAGGAGTGTCCACATCATATATTCCATATCTGTATTCATGCATGGCACTGTTGGGAGTTCTCATGTTACTCAGTAAGTATTCCATAACACAAGGTTTGTGATTCTAATTAAAGCCGGGTAATCCAATTCTTTCATATTTTTTTATTTTTTTTATTTACCGGTAGGTGTTATTTCCACATTAACTGCATATGAAAAGAATTTACAAAGTAAGGCATATACAAGGTAACAAAACATGTACATAATATTTGATAGAAACAACAGTAAAAAAACGATTTAATGGCAAGTCATTAAATACGAATGATGCTAACAATAATCTGCAGTAATGAAAAGGAAACCTTGGAAGCATTATGCTTGTAATTAAGGTTCCCTTTACATAATACGTTTGTTTCATAATAAAACAAAAAACAAAACAAAAGAAGACGAAAATGGGTAGAGCAGAAAGAAATCACATCACCTCAAAACGGTGATGTAAAAGTCAAGACGATAAAGCAAATGAATTGATGATAATATGGCAGTCAGGACAAGGTGATAGTGGAAAGATATATATCAATTCTCATTTTGGAGTATCGTTAGTGCACACTAGCTTGTCTAACTAACAAAGACTTTATGAAAATCTTAATGTTACATATCAAAACTTCTCAATGGCCAAGTTGCCATTTATAACTACGGTACTAGGAAAAGGTGCAATTAGTATATCAAATATATTTTAGATTAAATTGGATTGGATTTAGATAGAGCTGTATGTTGCTGATTAATAATTGATAATTATACAAACTATTTGAATTATATGTACATGTATGTACAATCATTTTCTTATTATATGTACTTGTCTGTGATTCTGATTGTTATTTTATTGAAGGATTAGACCCGTAGGCTCCAGGTGTACATTTATAGCCATGTTTAATAGTACAATGCTATTTAATATACAGTTGTGTGCTAAATCATCAATTCAAGTATTATGAAGAATAGAGTGCTGCTTCTCAATAAGAAAAGAATATAACTTCAGACTAACTTGTATTCCTGTGTGTATGTCTATTTCAGTTTCAACACCTTTAGGCTTTGCCCGATTATTCTCTGTTATTGGAAAACTGGTTGTGAAACCACAATTCATGGAAAACATCGATGAGGAGTTTCACACAGCGAAGTTTGAGGAAGAAGATATTCTCAGAAAAATACAAGGTAAGATGAATTACCATCTGATCTACCACTGCTTACCTGCTTCATACATGTTTTCAAAGCAGTAATATTCTTAGGTTTTAACTTATGCACAGAATTTAAGTCATAATAAGCACATTACACATACTGTTATGCCATAATATTAATTTTTGAAAATGCCACGGTTTAAAGATAAAGACCAGTTATGGTCATGCGATTGCATTGTGAAAGAAACGTTGTGGAATCGATCAGAAAAGGTTGATCATCTAGCATATAAGTATTGGTGTGTACTGCGAGGTTCTGGAATCATCAAAATGATAAGAAATTTGGCCCAGTTTTCGTAAAGTTACACTGTACACAGAAAGATGTATATGGGACTACGCACACGTGCGTAATATCTCTCACATCCCGATAGATAAACTAATTTATCAAATATATCAATAAGTAGGCGGTTTCCCAGCAAAAATGTTATCATCATGTATTAGTCAAAACATATTCTTCCACATGAAGAGCTTCCATTTCATTTTTTGAAATTGGGGCGTTTCCAATACTGGTCTTTACCCTTAAGGCATCTGTGCCATACATGTGAACAAAATTTGTGGTCTGAGGCAAACTAGTAGACTAGGCTGATTGGCAGTTTCAGTAAAAGCAGCAACAGAATGCAACAAGTAAGGAGTTGAATAAGCAAAACACATGAAGTAAAGTTGGGAAGGTGGCAGAGAGAGGGGTTGGGGGTATCGATGGGGAGACACACACACACTAACTAACTAAAGCGAGTGATGAGAGAGGGAGAGAGAAAGAAGAAGAAGAGAGAGAGACATGAAAAGAGAGAAAGTCCAACATGAGCAAAGACCAAATTATAGAGGAACTGAAACACAAATTAAGGGATTGGGTATCTTTGTCTCAGATTCTGAAACAAAATCCTAGCTCATGCTGCAATTATAAACTTTTGGGTACATGTTTTCAAAGCAGTAATATTCTTAGGTTTTAACTTATGCACAGAATTTAAGTCATAATAAGCACATTACACATACTGTTATGCCATAATATTAATTTTTGAAAATGCCACAGTTTAAAGATAAAGACCAGTTATGGTCATGCGATTGCATTGTGAAAGAAACGTTGTGGAATCGATCAGAAAAGGTTGATCATCTAGCATATAAGTATTGGTGTGTACTGCAAGGTTCTGGAATCATCAAAATGATAAGAAATTTGGCCCAGTTTTCGTAAAGTTACACTGTACACAGAAAGATGTATATGGGACTACGCACACATGCGTAATATCTCTCACATCCCGATAGATAAACTAATTTATCAAATATATCAATAAGTAGGCGGTTTCCCAGCAAAAATGTTATCATCATGTATTAGTCAAAACATATTCTTCCACATGAAGAGCTTCCATTTCATTTTTTGAATTGGGGCGTTTCCAATACTGGTCTTTACCCTTAAGGCATCTGTGCCATACATGTGAACAAAATTTGTGGTCTGAGGCAAACTAGTAGACTAGGCTGATTGGCAGTTTCAGTAAAAGCAGCAACAGAATGCAACAAGTAAGGAGTTGAATAAGCAAAACACATGAAGTAAAGTTGGGAAGGTGGCAGAGAGAGGGGTTGGGGGTATCGATGGGGAGACACACACACACTAACTAACTAAAGCGAGTGATGAGAGAGGGAGAGAGAAAGAAGAAGAAGAGAGAGAGACATGAAAAGAGAGAAAGTCCAACATGAGCAAAGACCAAATTATAGAGGAACTGAAACACAAATTAAGGGATTGGGTATCTTTGTCTCAGATTCTGAAACAAAATCCTAGCTCATGCTGCAATTATAAACTTTTGGGTCAGTCAGGAACCCCATGACTTTTACAAGCCGATCGCCTTATCGATTATCAAGATATTTATGATTGGAAATCGAAATGTCAAAATTTGTTTTCCTAACGGTTTTTATTACAGTGCTACAGATTGCTAAGATTTTTACTTTTTTGAGGCACTTCATGATCATAGAACCACAATTTTGTTGGGGCTTCAATATTACACCATATCACAGACACTGATAACATGTACAGGCCTGATAAAAACCCGATTTAAATCAGTTTCCTGATTTTATTATATTTTTCCCTGATTTTTTTTTTCTTCCCGATTTAAAAAAAACAAAAACAATCCAGATTTTTTTTTTTTTTTTTTTTTTTTTTTACCAGATTTTTTTTTCCTTCCCTATTTTATCCTGATTTTCCCGATTCCCCCCTTATTTTCTCTATTCTTCCCTATTTTGTCCTATTTTTTCCCCAATTTTCTTACTTGAAAGGGGGGAATGTTGTTAGATGCCATTTTTTCCCCGCGAATCCTCTTCTTTTTTTTTACTCAAGGGGGGCGTGGTTGAGGGGAAAACAAAAAACCTATTTTTTTTTAGTGCTCACTATCACCCCTGCATGTAGGGTAATGCATCTCAGATTTAACATTGTTAAACGATGCCCACAATATTTTAATCAATATATCTGTGAAAGATAAATATTGAAATATATAGATAAAGTATGTACCTTTTGCTCTATGACTGCAATCTGTTTGTAATCTTGGCTTTCAGTTCTGTGTTTGTTTTTTCTCGATCAATAATATAATTAATGAGGTCAAGACTGGAGTCAGAAACCACGCTCTTAAACAATGACATTGTGGATATATGATTTGAGAACAATTGGTGGGAATGCAAACAGAGCTGGAGTACAAAGAGCAAGCCTTGATCCTTCTCAGAGTCACCTTCAGCGTATGACAGAGGCACATAGCTTCAACATTTTCATCCAATATTGACTTGTTTGTTTGTTGTTGTATGTACTTGTAGGTTTAGCTCATTGTCATTACTTAGTTTTCTTATTTAAAGGTAATACAAGGTTTTGGTATGTGGTCATGAATTAGGTTTAAATGAACATATTGGAAGCATGTGCGATCCTACAATATTCAGTGATCATTGTCGCGGTTGAAATCGAGTCTAAAGTTATCAAATTGTAAATAATAAACTCTTTATGTTGTATAGCTCCCTCTCATGGTCAAGATACTAATTAAGCTGTAAAACAATGTTTCTTGACTAAAATCAACCGATTAGCTATTCCCGTTCGGAAATTATAACACAACTACATCTTCTGAGATTTTCATGGTCGCAGCTACCATTGTACGGCCGTAGGCGCTATTTGAAATTTATCAAAATTTACCGGGAGCACCAGTAAATTTTTATATTCAAATTTTCTTGAAAGCAAAAGTGTTTTACGGGCTAATTTTTCTAGTGCTTATGATACATCCACATGGGCATCCAAATATATCAAAATTGTATAGAATCACTACCGACCCAATTTTCAAAATTTCCCAAAACTTTGTATTACCTTTAACACTTTGTTTGCTTTTTTTGCCTCTCTGCATGGCCGCTCATTTACCACACATGCAATTTTACACAAGATAACGGGCACCAATTAAAGGAAGCAACACACTGGCTTTGCAAAATTACCCATTTCCATTCTTGATTACCTTCATGACAACCCTTTTAATTGAACACTGGTATAGATTAATCTTGCACTTTAAAGTTCTATGATCTTGAAGCCTTTGGTATATCTGATTTGATTTGATTTTGATTTATTTATTTCTGTTTGATTTTCTTTTTCTTTTTCATTTTTACAAATATATAACAAACAAACATTGCAAATTTACACATGACAAAATAATTATGTAGAATAAAGTAAGGCTGGGTGTAATTAATCTTAACAATCAGACAGGAGGGTTGACAAAGTAATTATCTATACCATAATAAATACAATGTGGCACAGAGAAATTATTTGTATGAAGAGTTAAAGATGGTAATGTAATCTCTATGGACATTCATGGCAGATTTCTATGATGGATTATCACAGATATTGTGTAATTTGGAGAGAAAAAAATTGTTGTGTCTCTGTAGCTCTTCTTATAGAGTTATTCTTGTTGTTTGTTTTTTTTGCATCCACCTGTTAACGTTAATTACTTGGTATGTAGTTAGCCATAACTCCTTACCAAAACTAATCTTATTAGCCATAACTCCAAAACCAAAACTAATCTATTCTGTTCATTTGTCATTTCACAGTCCACAAATCAATCATGATTTATCATTAGTTTATAATCAGTGGTTTCTCCCTAATGATTATTATGGTTTCGCTTTTTGTAAAAGGGAAGTACACAATAATTAATGGCGGCATTGCAGAACTTGAAATAATTTGCATTCATCATAGATTTGCTTTTTTTTAAATCCAATACCTACATGTTTGAAAACAGGGTAATAAGTCAATATGATCAGAGTGCAGGATGGCTAAATTCTATTTGTCAAATTAAAAAAAGAGAGAAAACATCTGATGAATGGATTTTAAGTGCTTCAAAAATATATGTACATGCACATGACACTCCTATTACAGGTACATTGTTATTTTAAAACAAATGAGAAAACATCTGATGAATGGATTTTAAGTGCTTCAAAAATATATGTACGTGCACATGACACTCCTAGTACAGGTACATCGTTGTTGACCGGTTCACGTGAGAGGCTCTGTCCAATCAAGCTTTGGTTTCCTGTTTCCTTAATGTGACCCTCATATTAAGCAAAATTTTATTTCTGTCAGTATCAAACTCTTGGGTTACATCACATGGTATGACTTCATGACTTCAGACTAATGTAGGGTTAGCAGATAATGTACTTCTCATACCAAATATTTGCAGATCTGAAAGTTTAGGCCTTCCCTGCTTTGCCTAGATTTTCTGATTTCCTCTAAGCTTTGATTATTAATGTCAAGATTATTTAAGCATATGCTGAAGCCTCCCTAGATATATTGACTCAGTTCCAGAATAGAACAGAAAGTAAAATTTTACCTTTCTCATTACCCGCATCTACTCGCTATAAAGTCAAGAACATGAAGGAAAATTTTCATGGCAAAGTGATCATGACTCATGAAATCATTAAAAATGAGTGTCTCATTTGTTGATTCTTTTATCTGTGATATGACTATAATCATAGGTACTTTTGAATAACTTCACTCTTTGATTTTGATAGTGTTTGTGCTGATATAAATATTTTGTTCTTTCTAATTCTCACAGTGGAACAAGGATTAGCTAATGGTCATCTATCGCAGCTGCGGGAGCGTCTGTCGGATGTGACTCGCGAGCGTAAGATCCTGGAGCGGAGACGGAGAGCTTCCTTCTTCCAGCGCATCGTTGGTTATCCACTGGTCTGGATTCTGCTCTTCCTCCTCACTGTGCTCTCGCTGTGCATGGTGGGATGGAATGTGGTGAGATTACTCTTTGGGATTGGAGCCTTGCCAGTCAACATCACGGTGAGTACTTTCTACCTTCATGACTGACAGACATGTCAGAGCATGGTCACTAAAACTTTCAAGAAATCAATTGCAATGTGATCAAAATAACTTGTTGTGCAGCATTTTTAGAAATGATGTCCAGGGATGGTGTTTCACAAAGAATAAGATCGACTTTAAGTTGGACTTGAACTATGGCAGGCCATCCATGCCACTGTTTGCTCTCACCATTCCTGGCATTGGTTTCTCAAGGGACGTACAAATCGTGGTCACAAATCTACAGAACTTACATTTTTTGATAGTTCACTATTGAAGGAAAAAATATTATCTTAAGATCATAATTGAGACATCAATCGTGAGATCAACCAGTGGTATGAGTGGCCTGCCGTAGGTAAGGCCAACTTAAAGTCGATCTTAGTCTTTGTGAAACACTCCCCTGGTTATGTCATTATTGCGCAGATCGATATTTGATGTGCTTGGTAATTGAATCACCCGAGACTTAACTTCCTGAAAGTCTTTGCGATTATGTATTGTCTTATTACTAATGTTCTTCTAAAGTACATTTCACACTATGATATAATGCCCCTATGCACTTCCGAGTCCAAAGAACTGTGGAACAAACCATTACCCTGGCTTTAGCTCCGGCAACAGTTATCAGGGCACTGTGCATTTCAAGGAAAAATTCCACTAGGTATCCATTTTAATACCACACCTGGGTAAAGCATGGCAAATATAGATTAATGTTTTGCTGAATACAATGTTAGTGTTGTTGGAGGGAATGAAACACTGCACCAAAAGTCCAGTATCTTATCCACTCAACCACAACACTTACATGAATATATTGAAACTGTACTTTTAAATAGCTTGAAGCACAATTCATTGAATGTTGTTTGTTACTGGTAAAAATTGTCACTGTACATTATTTCCTGACTTGAGAGAACTAATCATATCATTTTGTTCTTCTGTTCACAGGAGGCTGGCCTAGGGAAGGTGTCACTCTCGAGGTTAGGTGCTTTTGGTGCATTGCTTGAAGTCTGTCTAATTTTGTATCCTTTTACACATTGCTTATCATAGGACTGATGTTTGTATTGAGTATTAAAATGCTTGCAAAATCGCCCTTATACAATCTGATTATGCCAAAAAAGAGAGGAGGGGGGAGGGGGGGGGGGGCTCTTTGGGTTAGTGGAGAAAGGTAATAAATTTGAAATATCCTTGATATACTTTAGGTCTGGTACCGGTAGTAGCAATAGTATGGCATCCCACAATTTGTGTTCTTTTAAATCATGAAGATATTTCAGTTGCCGGCAGTCTATAAAAGTTTGTTTTACATAAATTTGTCGAACAACACTTTAACAACACACACAACGGTCCAGAGTTTATCATTGATTGAAAAATGTGGATCTCTATGAATCTAACTCACAATTTGTTTCACCAGTAAATTCATGAATTCATCCATAATTTCATGTGATGTTTACCCAGTAATTTCTTGAAGGACAAGGGGACAGAATATGCTCCACCCCCCCCCCCTCATTCCTCTGCTGGTTGGATGTTTTTTTTTTTATTTAGCTGACTGCTAAAAAAGCATGTGTATGCTTGTAAGTAAGCGACCAGGGGGGATCAACGGCTTTTAAGTCCTCTCTGAAGGACTTGGTAATGAGGATTAATGCCTTACCAAAGGGCGCTAGCATATCGACTTGGTTTTGAACTTGAGACCTCCCAGTTACATGACCACTGCTCTACCACTGAGCCACCACGCCTCCTTCTTTAGGGTTAAAACTAAGATTTTGATATTGATTTGTACATATACCTGCAAATCTTGTTGCATGTAATCAATCTTTAGCCATAGGTCTGTCGGATCCAAGTTACCCGTGTACTTTCATTTCTTTAACTTTAGGTAACTGGTGAGAGGGTACATTCCTTTGAATTAGTGTGACGTAAATACTGCATTGACCATGCTGGGATGTTAATAGAACACTGTACATGTTGTGGCCACGTCTGAAAGGTTCTCATAATGTTGTTAATAGAGCTGCTTCTTTCCAGTTCCACCTGCCCTCCCCGCTTACTAAATGTATGATTATTTTTTAGTAACGGAAGAAAGATCTAAAAATCTGTGCAACCTCCCTTTCCATGATGTAATAATAATAATAATGATAATAATAATAATAATATACAGTTCTTGTATAGCGCATGTCACATTTAAATGTCTTTATGACTGTGTGGAGTAAGATGTTTAATGTAGCTTAGCGTAATGTATTGGCACGAAACGACATGTCAGGAATGCAAAATGCATAATTTATGAAAATAATCATTTTATCGTACAAAGAATAGAAGCACATTGTTACGATATAGAGTTGGTACATGCACATACCATCCTGGTGAGGCTTGATGTTAGCTTAACTTTCACTCAGATTCGACAACAACAACAAAACTTTTGATTTAATAACAAACATCAGTATTACGCATTTTGCATTCAGGATGCATCTTTTCGTTCCACTACATTTCATTATTTAAAGTTACCTATGAACGGAAAATTAAGCCTTTTACAAAATTGTTGATACATCTCTTGTAGTTTGAATCCTTGACTTGATTCTAGTTACCTAATGCTTGCCTCTATGGTTGGTCTGTATGGAATGCCCGTCTTCAGAAGACTGGTTCCTAAGAGAAGAGATACACCCATGACTAAACTCATTGCTAACTGCCTTGTAGTACTCATCTTGAGCTCAGCACTGCCAGTCTTATCTAAAATGCTTGGTAGGTATCCCGTGAAAAGTGTTCCAAATTGACAGCACAGTCAAATATTTTGTACAACCTGAAGAGGGACACAATGAACAAATGCTTAAACCCTCTGGCCCGAATTCACAAAGGAGGTTTACATTTAACCCATGGTTTAAACCTTCATTTACATATTAAACCCATGGTCTAAAATTAGCGCATAGTAAGCGCAACACAGTCAGAGGTCCAATATTAGACAAGCGCAAGGCAAGCCTATGCGTAATTTGCCCTCATTTTAAACCATGGGTTATGTAAATGAAGGTTTAAACCATGGCTTAAATGTAAACTTCCTTTGTGAATTTGGGCCTCTGTGTTTGGAACAATGTTTTAAAGTCAGGTCAAAGTACATGCTCAACACTGAATATGGAGATCTCAAATTTTGGATACATATTAGAAAAAAACAGATATTAGAGAAAAAAATCAAGCATATGCATACTTGTAGTGTCAAATTGACCGTGTTCCTATGACCACGAAATTGATAAAGATTTGAGACCCATTGGTTTAAAGAAAAGAGAAAAAAAGACCTCAGTGTAAAGGAGATTATGTAGAAAGTATTCTAAAGAGGTACTGCCTATGAACAATAGAAAACTCTGATATAAATGAGATGACAAACCATCTGTGTGTGACTTGTGAACTACATGTACGAACATGATACTGGTATACTTAACTTAACCCCAAAATTCGATGTCTGTTAGACTCGAACAGTTCATTGATTGGATCCATCCAAATGACATGCTAAATGTAATGTTGAGAGTTGGAAGAAGTCACAGAACCCCTTTTTCTGTTTACATCCCTGCAGGAATCACAAATTTTGACCTACTTGGTGAGTACGGCAGATTAAACTCGCTTCACAATTTTTACATAGTGTTGGCCTACAACGCAACGTTTGGCGTAGCGACTTCGTCTTGCCTCGTCAACAAGTTCACAGCATCGGTACGGAATTACATCGTTAACAACGTGCGGGTCTATGTCTACAAGATGCGTAGGACAACAAAACTGAGGCCGGCATGGAATGCGGTCAATGTCGTTGCAACGGCGAATGGGACTGCGACAGGGAGCAAGACTGACTGAATAAAAAAAACCCTTCAGATATCCATCCTGTGTATATCCGTTCTACAGTTCATACCTCTTGCAAGTATGTCAAGACCAGCTTGCAGAGGTCAGAGGTCAGATGTCAAGACTGTGTAGACCACTAAACAGGAGTTGTGCCAGCCACCGTAGAGACTTTGCTTCATGATGGATCACCATTCACCCTGCATGTAGGAGCAAGTGATGTTTATTCAAAGGCTGAAAACAGAAAAAGACTGTCACAACCATAGCTGCATCTGTCTGTGTTCTGGTTTGATTGTGTTATTATCTTCAATGTGTGTGATTTTGATGAAGTTGTGATCATTATTTTTGCCAAAGGTATGTCTTTATCAATTTGTTTTATTAGGATAGGTGCTGTGGACATAATACAGCTATACAGATTTGTACTTCCTGTTGACATGTTTAGTTCAATTCAATAAATTAACATTGATAACCTATGTCAGAAAATTACTTTAAAATATAACATTTGATGATGAATGGTATGCAATTTACATTTGAAATCATATTTCACTATTGTTTATTTTGTGAACTTAACAAAATATCACATTAATATTTGTGTTCCTATTATTGTTAAACAAGGAATTGACGATGTCACGGCTTCTTAATTGTCCAGTGTACCTGCATCTAATCTATATTTACACACATACTTTGATTAGTTTATGCATTTTGTCATAATTTTAATGGAGGACTTTTCAGCTTGAATAGGGGTCAAGTATATACAATTTTAAATTAAAAAAAACTGCACAATCAAAAGAAGTGGGGGAGGAGTCCAGAATTTGACTGGCTAAGTATCAGCCCTATCTTGCCATTATAATTTGTCGTAATGACTATATTATCAATAGTGATGTGGAAAGGTGGAAGGTATTGGAATGAAAATCAATATTCATTGTTCAAAATTTGTTTCTGGGAAGGGCCAGTTCTGATATTTAGATGATATTTTTGTGGTACAGATGTAGCATTCAGTTAGTGCTCGTACTTTTACAAACTTCAGTTTTTAAAAAAATACATAAAGGACCAATGAAGACAGATAATCATTGTGTGTTTTTGTAGCATTCACAATAAAGCTGCTTTTATATGTTAAACAAGTTATATGTACATCAAAGGTTTGTACTTTTGGTCTTGGTTACCTTTCTGAGAGTTATAATCACTCATGATAGACTTCACATGCTGCTTGTACAGTAACTCTGCTAGAAATCTATTTGAGTGTCAAAGTGAGTTTACACAAGTTTTGTATTGTTTGCTTTTGATGACAAATGTACTATATCTGGTCTATCTCTCTGTTGCATTTTTGTGTGGAATATAACTTGAGGACCACTTTCATGCATACCGGTATTACATTTTTTGTGTTTTGGAGTATACTGGTAGTGACCACAGTAAGGTGAATTCTGAATATTTGTCAGTCATTATGAACAATGCAGGAACTATTTAAGCGCATTCCATCGTTTAGATCATCCTTATGCAAACAATCAATTAAAGAGCGACTAAAACATTAAAATGCTGCTTGAGTTTGCTGCTACTTTGTTGTTTGCATGGCAGAAGGGCTTTGATCTGCTGAGATCCAGAAGGGTACCAACTTGCGATAAAAAGATATCAATCGATGTCCTTCTGGGACTAAGCAGCCAGTATAAGGAATTCCAAAGCTAATGCCTTTCTTCTAGGCACACAGTGGTGTATATTTATTGGGATCAAAACACTGATTTGTGTGATTGTGGTTATGTTCAACTTCAAGCTATGTACAAGGGCCCTGTTTCATAAAGCTTGCTATCAATAACAAGTTACTATAACTGTTATGAGCAACTGAAATCGTGGCATTTCATTGACAAATTTGTCATTGAAATTTTAGCATTTATTGTTACTGATATCAAGTTTTATGGAACAGGGCTAGTACTGGCTTGCAAATTTGTAAGGAATATCCCTGTCAAGATAGATTTAAAGTTGCTTAAAGGGATAGTCCACCCCAGGATTTTCTTTAGCTGACGATATAGACCTAATAATACCATGAAGAATGATACAAGTCTCATTAAAATCCATGATCACATAACGAAGATATATCGACTTTTTTATCGAAAATCAGCCGCCCCCCAAATGCAAATGCGTTACATGGGCATGAAACGATTGTGACGTATGTTGCGAGCTGCCTTCTTATTTCGGAGACATTCACTTTCGCTTTCACTTTCATTCATGATTCGTCGTGTCAGTGCGATAACAGTGTACCGCGAGCGAAAGTGAATGTCTGCGAAATAAGAAGGCAGCTCGCAACATACGTCACAATTTCGATACTATCGGTTATTTTTTGGCGATCGTTTTTTGCCCATGTAACGCATTTGCATTTGGGGGGCGGCTGATTTTCGATAAAAAAGTCGATATATCTTCGTTATGTGATCATGGATTTTAATGAGACTTGTATCATTCTTCATGGTATTATTAGGTCTATATCGTCAGCTAAAAAAAATCCTGGGGTGGACTTTCCCTTTAATATGAGTTTGAGCCCATCTGTTAGGAAATCATCATATTTTCAGGTAAAATGAAGATCAGTTCCCAGAGATTTGTTTATTTTCTACAACATATAATTCAGTCACAGTCCAAAATGTTATGATTTGTGTTCATGACATGTTTAGTGATCAGTTAATGAAACTTCTTTGATTATTTGTTTCAGCATTGAATTGTAGATTTATGTTATTCTTTCTTCCCAGTTCCCATACCTTTTCAGGCTCACCTGGGCTCAATAGCTCTTATACTACCTTCTGTCAAAAGAAAAGACAATAATAGACCAACCATTTGAATACTAATAAGGATGCTTAGTAGGTTTCTGTTGTTTGACTGACTGCCAAATTTCGCGTGCATCATTCCACTATAAGAAATTGTATCACCTTGATATCGGGTCATTTTTTCTTTTTGACCATTTGAACTTTGCTATAGTACAATTTTATCAAGAAAACAGATCAGGAATAATCGAAGGCCGCAAGCAATGGTTTTAATTTCTTTGTTTCAGCTTTCTGTTGCCCACCAAATAAGCTTGAGGTGTCATATGGATTTGATTCTTTTATCACCTGTGTTTGAAATGTGTGCAAGACAAATGTGCCAATATAGGGTCTTGAATGTGAAATGCTGTGATATCGCTTTTTACAATTTTTGTCATATCCTTATCAGTATTATGTTTCCTATTGCTTGTTTTGAATCAGATGATGACTATTTGTAGAAGCACACAGCAGTTTAATTCTAGTTAATTTCCATTCTTTGATTGATGTAGATTGTAGAGCTTATTATAAGTAGCGGTTGATTTTAATGAATCATCACTATGTTGTCTGAAATATAAATAGTGGCAGGCTTAATATGGTTTGTATTCTGTTTATTTGCTTTTGTTGTTTCTCTGCCTTACTTTTATAGTGCAGATTTTGATATTTTATGCTTTATGATCTATCTTTGATTAACTATACAGCTCAATATTACAACACTGCAGATACATATTACGAAATGTTAGAGAGAAAAACATTTAGTAGATATAATAGTTAAGTCATATTGAAATATTTTGCATGATATCTCATGTGTGTGTGTCTCTCTCCTTGATTGAATGCCTGTTTTGTGTTTTCCATGGGCATCGCGAGACCATTTTATGTCAGACCAAATTTCCCAATGATTTTAGCAAAAAATGTATTCCAACTAGTAAAGTAAAAGGTTTATCATCTTATGCAATTACCCTCCGAAAGGGACTCAAAAATAGAATTTTGCCAACTAAGAATTTTGAATAGAGGGTTGTCATGGTTGCGCAAGACAAGAAAGTTTCAATTCAAACTCAAGGTGATTTCCTAATTCCTAATTCATACTGAAAAATTGACAATCTATAAGTTGATATTAGGCACACATCACAAAGTCTTTGTAATCAGTACTTTTTAATCTTTAAAGTACTCTGAGATGTGAGAAGCTGTAGATCATTTCCTCCTTTTAGATTTAATATGTTACTTATATCGTAGCTACATTGTAGATGATAAAATTTCATTGTATGTCTGGCAGAAGCTGATAATATCCAGTAGTTTTGTTGATTCCAGTAATTATATTGTTTCTTTTAAATCTTTTTTACAACGTGGACAATGTTTGGACGTTCTGTGTTGCAGAACTGTCATCAAAGAATCCTTTTTTTTCCCTGAAATAAACATAGGTTATCCACGCATCCATATGCTCCCTTCTGCTGGGCATACAATGACAAAGTCTGTTGAAGCCAGAAGGACCCTAAAGAGAAGGTTGAGTTCTGGGAAGAGGTGAAAAATAATTTGTGAGCGTTGTCATTGTATTATGCAAGTGTGGAAGAACATCAGATAAAACATCTTCCCTGAAAAGCATGGCTCTTCAAATGCCTTAATATTCTAAATATAGCATGTAACATCCTAAAAATCGGGACAGATTTTTTTCGCCACGTGTTCGTTTACTGGTAGTCCCATATACATCTTTCTGTGTACAGAGCTTGTAACTTTACCAAGACTGGGCCAAATTTCTTAGCATTTTGATGATTCCAGAACCTTGCAATACACATAAATACTTATATGCTAGATTATCAATCTTTTCTGATCGATTACACAACGTTTCTTTCACAATACAATCGCTTGACCAGAACTCAACCTTCTCTTTAACTCAATCTTTAACACAGACTTAATGCTCTTCTGGCTCTGAACAGACGATATGTTCCTCTACTGCCAAATGTGATTGAACTGTGTAGTTGTGCTTCTATTCGTGACTTGAATTCTACAGATTCTATCGATGTTCTATATACTATACTTTTGATTGTTTGTTTATTCATTAATTTGTTTATTCATTACAAAATATATGCATGTATATCTTATTTATCTCCCAATTATTTATCAATCATATCTGATGTCTGTGAAATTATACCACCACTTTTGAAATTCGGACAAAATAAGAAGTGTGGAAAGATTTTTTAAAAGCCGATGTAAGAAAAATGCATTTTCACATGAATCAAAAGAAGTTATTTGACATTTCTCTGTAGTGAATTATATCTCATCTGTTACAAGAACTTGGTGTGAAAACCATATTACAATAAGCAAAATTCAAGTGGTGTTCATATTACAACATTGTCATTGACCACTCTGGTATATTACCTCAGTCTAATGTGTTGTATAAATCTATAACAAATTGATTTTAGATTTATGCAATATTCGTTGTGATGGGAGTTAAGTACAAACACACTTTCTATATAGCTTATAAATCATAACATAGCTTGAGATTTTTGTACAGCATATCTTCAATATCTCTATTTAAATGCCTTTCTCCCTCCCAATGAAATGGACCCATTCACACGTACAACAACCGTACAATGACCGAGATCAAAACGTGTACTGTACATAAGTTTGCCACACTTCACTGCACTATTCAGTGTGAGTGTGACACATTTTGTTGTCTGTGTTCTTTGTACCTACTTCTTGCATTTCTTACTGTTTTTGAAATAGGCATGTCTTGCAATAAAAGCGTCCTCTCTTTAAAAAAACCTATTACTTTTATGTCTTATTGCGTAGTTGATTTGTGTTGATTTACTTATTAGATTATATGCAAGTAGAAGAAAAGCTGATGAAAATATGCTTATGTCACCTTTTCATTATTGAAGGACTTATTTCTTCACTTCTTTTTAGAAGGCAACAATATTATTAGCTTATACATGCAGCTGGAGATCCTTTCCTTCACCAAACATCTAGAAAGCTCTACCAGCATTAAAGCAATAGAGGACTGAATAATACAATCATTTTGCAACTCGGAACAACAATGCTCCTTCAGTGGCAATTTAATGGAATGTATAAAAGGAAAGCATAAAATTCCAGCCTCAACTATTTCCCTTTATAGCACATAACGTTGAACTTTCAAGGATGTAAGTGTACCGTTAACCCCAGAGTTGGCCATCAATACTGACTGAAATATTGATCTAAATTGAATTTGTTCTTTACCTGAAATTTTACTTTCTTGTTTAGAAATTATGTGTTATATCACAAAGCCTTTCCATGTGTTTTCAGTTGGATATTTAGTTCTATAACCAAACCACACCTCTCTCTCCCTTGTTTCTGTCTCTGTTCCTGTCTCTCTCTCTCCTCTATACTAGTACTCGCCTCTTAATCCATTTCTCTCATAGACAATTTTTATCCAATGATATCTCTCTCCTCTCCTCTCCTTTATTTTTCCATTTTTGCACATCAATAGCATTATCAAGGATACATGTGTAAGCTAGCTACCAACTATGTGAACAGGATGGTTGCACATTATCTCTCCTGTCTAATTAAAGGGATAATTGAGTTCCGTTTTCAGATCGCAAATGCCTTTAAGTGCATCCTTATTGCTCTTATTCTTATCTGTGACATTTCTAGTGCCCTTTTAGGACCTAGAATGGCTATGAAGGTAATTTTAGACCCCAAAATGTGTGAAATTTAGCCAATACCATCATACCAATTCAGCTCCACATTCAAAAAATATGTGACCGTTAATTAATTAATAATGACAATACATGGGCCGGCTCGGCTGGTTGTGCGTAACATAACCAAAAGGAAAAAGTCAACAAAAAGGCAACATTGGCATTGGCTGAAATACAACGTAAAAGGCGCCATTTTCTTTTTTCAACGGCTTTTTCAAATTATCGAATATTTTTGGTGGTACCAGTACACAATATTATAAATAGTTATATTTATGGATATTTCAGCCTTCTCTGAATCGATTTTGATCAAAGATGAAATTGTCATTTAAATTGCATGTTCTTTCAAATTTGACACTCAGTTTTTCATTTTCTCGCAAAAAATTATTTAGTGTAGCGCCCTCTGCAACAGAACACAACTATCCCTTTAAATGTACATGCTTTCCACTTAGCATTTATCATTTTAGTTTGGCAAATAAATTATACATTATAACTCTGTTTAGTTGCCTATCATAGTAAGAGCATTCTGTTTTAGTTGCCATGGGTATCTGCATAAATTAATGCAAGCCATCTGGTACTCAATAACTTAAGGATCGCCTGATCTCTGCCTCATATTACGCATGGCAACACCACAAAGAATTGATACGACTGCTTACAAAAGGCAAGTGCACAATAATGCCACATTTTAATGAGTTGTAATAGTACATATAATTCATATAATTCATGTTTTCAGATTCAGAAGCTACACAAACCATAAGAGAACAATGGAATTTCAACGCAATTAAGTGACTGACAATGCAGTACACATATAACAAGAAAGTCTTGTGCTTTCATCAAACACATTTATTACTTTGTAGCATGTCAACAACCATTAACATTACAGAAACATTTCAGGAACTTAACAGGTGCCCCCATGACACAACAGATGGACATAAATCCCCCTTGACGGTAATATATATGTTAATATTACGGTAAGGGGAGGGGGGGGGGGGGGGGTACCGTGTGATGAAAAATTGATCAAAAGTACAAGCTCCTCAAAAAGAAGAAAAAAAGGGGAGAAATCCAGCACTGTTTGACATCAAAATGACAAAATCTGTCAAGTAATTTCACAAGAAGAACTAGAAAACAAAGAAACACAAACAGGGGCAACTCCCTCAGCCTGCATGTATTTTTATCTTTCCTCTAAGCTTTTCAAGCAGTTTTTAGATTAATGCCCACAAATCAACTATTTGACTTTTACACACTTGCACACACACATACACACAAATGATACTGTACCTTTAATTTAACCATTTAGAGAAGTACATACATGAGGGAGTTACACACAATAAACCTCAAAGCATTCCATTTTCCATATGGTTATTTTTTTCCTTAGTTTTTTCAGAGCTTTCCCGAGTTACATGTACAGTAGTACATTGGTCTCGGCTGCTGTGTATTTTCTGAATTGTATGTACAGTGAAGAGGGGGAGGGAAGCTTGGAAGAGAGAGAGAGAAAAGGGGGATGGAGAGAACTAGGGAGAAAAAGTGAGGGTGTGTGTGTGTGTGTGTATGTGAGTGTATGTGTATGGAGAGGGAGGGTAAGAGAGCAAAAGAGAGAGAGAAAGGGAGACCTCTCCCTTTTACACATGCACACAAATATCCTGTTTGTATGCATGTGTGAGAGAGAGAGAGGAAAAAAGAAAAAGAAAAAGAGGAAACACTTGTTAAGATATTATTCTCAAGAACAATTTTCACCAGATTGAAAAGAAAAAATGTTTTTGAAATCTATACTTTTTCCAATGAACATAGGAGTAGGTAAAGCTAAACATAAGCACCAAAATGACGAGGGTAATATGTGCAGAATCAAAATAGAACCACTGAGAATTCTCATTTTGCATACATGTCAGAGTATTAATTTAATTCCACTGGCACTTAAATCCTTCCATAAATGATCTGAATAGAACCAGAATACTCATTTTGCATACATGTCAGAGTATTAATTTAATTCCACTGGCACTTAAATCCTTCCATATGTACTAACTAAATGGGTACAATGGGATAGTAAACAAACCTTACATTTTCTAGTCCTCCATATATATCTTAACCCTGAAACATCTTTTTGGGGGTCTACAGTACATATCAATTCTGTCAAAGAATCTTTGCAGGTATCTAGTCCATATTTTGAAGATTCTCTTGAAAATGTACCTCTAAGCAATGATCAAAGAGTGATATCTTTCAAATTTACTTTTAGTGCTTCAGTGAGATTTGCTACACTAATATCAAAATATGTGATCTAAAATGGATTACAAAATATACAAAACATACAAAATGCTTACTGTGGTGTAGATTATATCATAATTTTGGCAGTGGCCAAGAAGTATAATTTATGTTTTTACTCTTTTTCTGTGAATATACTAATTGCAGCTCCATCGACCAAACATAAGAGATAATTTTAACACTAAACCATATACAGAAAACTGAAGATATTTTAACATTATAAAAAGGCAAAGTTCCCAAATCACAACGAACAAATGGTAAATAATTCAACAAAATAGCAGGATTGTCAGTTCACAAAGGCCAAACTGCTACTTGCAGCTGTCATAAATTCTGGTTTTGACCACCGTAACTGGATACAGCTTGGTTGAGTCCGACAGTACTGATTGAGACTAGTCCATATTTTAATGCACCTAATATGTAGAACAATATGACGTATCCTCTGGGAACATACATGCTCTCTATGACGTGTGCAGCAGCTACAGTTAAGAGAGTTGCAGTCAGTTTCTTTGCATACTGCCCCCTCACCCGATCGTAATTCACCGTCAAGCAACTGCACATCATTCCAGCGAAGAAGAATGCACCAACGTCCCTGGAAATGGCATAGAAGAGCGTGGTGTCCATGTGAACCCATTCCCGATACACGCATCTTTTTAAGGCAAGTTTCATAGACCAACCAGGATCAAGACCAACGAGACTTATCAGGGAGTGTTCCAAGAAGATTGAAACAAGGACGAACAATCCTCCCAGAAAGTAGGAACCAAATCCATAGCTTTCCACAGACAATTTTCTGGTTTCTGCTGCCACTATTATTCCTGAGCAAAGACAAGATACAAGAGAATGGTAGGGAGTGAGCAGCACTGCTGAAATAATTCAGACAGAAACAAACATTAAAACAGTCATGTTAATTGTCATAACAAAGCAAAAATAAGGACAATTCATTGTTTAATGTATCCACAAAGCTGGTTGTGTTGGCATTAAGTTAACAGGGACATCTGTGCAAGCATGAATGGAAAGTTTTAGTTGCGCGCAATTAGAGTGTATTAAAGCAGATAACATAGTTTTTAGAATACGGTCTCTCACCTCTGTATAAACCTAATGGATAGAAGAAACTGCAATATCTATGATAAATGATCATGAACATGGAGAAAACATCTTTCTTTGTGCTTCCATCCTTTCAGCTAAGAAGGTAGCAAGTTATATCTCTCAAGAAAAAGATCAAATGGCTAACCATAAGATACATTTCCAATTTGTCATACCGTTGGTACTTCGTTCATATATAATTCATGTGAAATATATTTGGTCTGTTCTTTCTGTGATTTTTTTTTTTTTTTTTTTTTGGGGGGGGGGGGTATACTAATTACCATGATCATTTGACGTCTATTTTCCCCAGTGTGCAGATGGATGTTTAATTTCCATCAAGTCCTTCCTCCAAGCCTTCTCATCTTCAGCATCCACCCGAGTGAGGCTAGATACTGTCATATCGAGGGGTCAATGACACAAAGATGTAACTCCATTTTGGCCATTTGAGAAAAAATGGCTTAAAGATAGAGGTCCACTTGGAGTTAAGTCTATTTTTCACTAGCAATTGACTTCAATGGGGTGTTTGGTGAAGTTAAGTATTTGTGTTTCCTGGCACCCACATTTTGATATCAAATACTCATTTTGGCAAAATATGGAGTTGCGTCTTTGTGTCACCGAACCCTCTGTATCTTCTTCTCTAATGGTTTTCTTAAACTACTTTTAGGACTGCTTTGAACAAATTAACTTACCAGTTAATGCACCCAGGATAACTTGATGAGGGAAGTGAGTTGCTGTGTAGACCCTGGAAACACACACTAGCACTATAAAAAGGCCGTAGAGCGCCCAGGTGATCCTGGTCGCTTTCTTGGCACGTTGGACACTCCTCACCTCAGACATGATGTATTCATTGAGGGATGCCACAAAGAAAAACCAAACAGATGCTGCGACCATAGCATGGCCAGAGGGACAACCTACAGAGAAAGAAGAGCAAACATGGTGATCTACAACTAGGAAATGTTTTCTTTTTTTAAATCAATACAATTTTGCACATGATATAAAAGACTTAAAGGTATGAAAACCACAAAGAGACAATATAATACCACAATTAATTATTACTCTATATAATTTGGCAAAAAGCATATGGTATGCCTCAAAGACTTGCTTACAGTAATTTTGAATTTGGAAGATACTATGTCCATGTGTGGGATCAATGCTTCAAGTGTCATGAACTGACTTATGTGATATTTGACCCAAAGGCCCCACAATAAAAAAATATTCATTTCCATGGAGATGATTTGTTAAGTTTGAGTTTTGATCCCTAAACAGGACAAAATTGATCCTTAGATAATAACATTTGCTTAAAGACTGGTGTACATTGCCCAACATTTTACAATAATCACTGCTTTTTGGAGCACAGGGGGAAGACTTTCAATTGTTTCTTACTTTCCATTGTATGTTTTCACATAGACCAAAAATTATGTCTCTTTCTTTTGTTAGCCTCTTATTTGGGTAGGGTCGGCTCCTCACTTTAGAAACAGAAGCCGACCATAGGGTCTGTTGTGCAAACTTTAAAGTTTGCACTAAAATTTAATTTTAGTGGATGCATTAATACTCTCTTTATTTCCAATATTAGGCCTACATGTAGGCTAAAATACATCGGTTCCACTTACAGGCTTGACTGTATAATGCGTTTAATGGTCCTTTTTCAGAAAATTATGGGTAAAAATACAACTCTGTGTTGAAAATCTTGCAGCCGTATTTTAAAACTGTCACTGCTAACGAATGACGTCATCTTTCAACGTCTTTCGTGAGCAGTACATGACAGTTTAAAATACGGCTGCAAGATTTTCAACACGAAGTTGTAATTTTTACAATACACGTGCTAGTAAAGTTTGCACAGCAGACCCTATAGTTGGCTCCTGTCTCTAAATTGAAGAGTCGACCCTAGTCACCCTAACCAAATAAGAGGCTAATGAACGAAAGAGACAGAATTTTCGGTCTAGTTTTTAAAGGTACATCATCATGTATTCAATTCTGTACTTCACACAGTATCTCACCTGGTCCTGTTTCACAAGTTATCTTGAACTGTTTCAGGAATGGACGTTCTTCACCGGTGTAAACATTACTCTCCATGACCCACCAATAGGGGCGCTGTCCTATCATCAACCTGCATTGTATGATAGTAAATATACACAAAGATATAAATATATGAAGATGCGCGCACAGAATTCGCTAAATTTGGCGAACTGCATGCGAGCGAATTTGTATACTAAACTAATAGCTATTATCGTAAAAAATGTTTCAAATTGGCAACACAAAATCAGCTTTATTGTGTAGATCTATACCACGTCTCTTTGCATTTCAGCCCGAAGCAACATAGCCAACTCTTGTAAAAGGTCAGCATTTTTGGTAATGTAAATCACAACTCAACTTTAATATTAATATCATCAGGGACACATGGAAGGTGAGCAATTAATATCACTCCGGTATCAAAATCTCATATTTTTCGTTAAATTCTTGATGGAATTAAAAAGTGCTTTGTACGAGAAGAAACCAAAGTAGTCAAGGCTAGATATAAGAAAATACTTTTTTAGCAATAGAGTCGTGGAACTGTGGAACGGTCTCCAAGAAAACGTTGTGGCAGCTGGGTCGGTAAACTCAGTTAAGAATAGACTTGATAGTCACTGGTCAAAGAATTTAAGCCTTCTGTATGAGCCGGTCTAGGTGTTGTCTATTGTCTCATGTTATTACACAACCTCCTCCCTCCACAAATAGCAGCAACCATGGAAGAATCCTGGATCGATGAACAGGCTTAGACCTACAACATCGTGTATTAAAGTAAAGTAAGTAAAGTAAAGTAAGTAAAGAGTACACTACTAGTGAACTGTGAACTCTGAAGATAGTGTGCAATGTTCGTTGGGTGTATTTGTGTGTGGGACTCGCGAGGAATTAGGACTAGGAGGGTGATTTCAAACACAATTTTTAGGTTTTGTTTACCTGCCTCTCTTTAAATATGCAGGGGTGAGGGGTATGGCCATGGGTGCCAATTAAGGTTAGTTATGGGATATCAATATCACATTTTATTAATATTATCACCTAGTGTCCTAGCCCTTAATAGTTAAGGCTTAATAGCCCTTAAGAAGTTTAAGTTACTAATTAAACCAGGCGAAGGCTAAAAAGTAATTAATTTCAACCAACCTGAAAATGAAATGTCTACCAATTTATCTCACTAAATTATTCTCACTCCCTCACTCGATCACTTAACAATTACAGGCTTAAATAATAAAGATGTTAGAATAAAAATTCCCAAATTAATATGCTAAGCCAAGTATGCATGCCATGCCATTCCTTAGAAACATTACCATTTTAGCACAGCATTCAGCCATTCAGATATCACGGCAACCCACAGAACTTGCAATCCCGATCTGGCGCCGAAAATACAAAATGCAATTGGGAAACACAGAAGAAAGGCATTTCGTGGGGCTCCAAAACGAGATATGGCTAACATCGGCGTCTCAAGATCGGGAAAAGTTTGCTGTAAACTTTGAAGAAGGGTGATTTCTGCCCGTTGAAGTTGATCCATTTTGCATTTAATCCATTTATCAACTTCTTGAAATAAACGAATGGAGTCTAGACCCTAGACTCGATTGATCCAGATTCAGCTCCAGTCATCCGCCGGGGTACGGTACGCGATACGCTGTATAATTTGGGGAATATGATTTGGATGCGCTGCACGCAGCACTAGCTGAAGCATAAACAATTCGGCCATATATATTTCGGCATACGGAAACTCGATATTTCACTTGACTTGTCGGCCCGGGCGTATCCAAGATTTGACCCGGGGTCTATATACAACTTACGAATCTTAAATCTCATCCTTATCGTTAATTGATTTCTGTTTCTTTGAATAAAACCGAACCTCCGCCCACCCCCCCCCCCCCAAAAAAAAAATGCTATTAGATCTATGATAAATAATATATTGTAGGTTTTGTAGCGCATTCTTGTAATAATTGTGGAAAATCCTTTATGATAGCAGGACCTGGATATGAAATTACTGTATTTTGATACTCTATTATCAAGTTTATGTTGTAATCAATATTATTGGTACATCCGGAAATTACCACAAATACAGTGATATACATAAATAAACTAAAATAGGATTTTAGAAATTTGAGAATAGTTGACCTATAATAACCTACCACATGAGCTCCATATACATAGAAACGGATATAAATAATCCCCCACCCGGTATACGTCCAACAACAAAAAATATTTATAAAGAAACTAGGTTAATAAAAAGTTGGTTATCCGGACATTCATCATGAGATTTCAAATAAATTGTAATGCTTGTGTCGAACAGTAGGCCTAATACTGAAATATATTTACAGCGGTAATTGAGCTGTTTGATTTTTCAATTTACGTTTAATCGAAAGGCACGGGCGGAGGAGAGTGGGGGAGGGGCAAAACCAAAAAGGGCGCCTTCTCGGGAAAAAGGCGCCTACAAAGGAAAACTTTAAAGCACAAAACTATGAGGTAATAGACATTGTACATAATATAAGATCATTAAAAAAATATGAAATGCGAGCGAGCCGCGTAGCGAAATTTGAGGAAAATATTTGCTCCCAGTCACTGTTAAATTAGGGTTACTTTGGGGAGGGCGTGCGGGAAATCTGTTTGAGATTAATCAAAACTTATTTGCGATTTAAATCAATCGTAACTATGTACATAATGTAAAGAGATAGGAGAGGATTAATTAGAGGATTTGCCGGGTGATAGCAAAATCTTGTCATAGCACGAATGGTAATTCTGTCACAGTCCTTTTTAAACATAAGCTTTTAGCTTGATTTTTTTTTTCGGTGAAAAAACATTGAAACAGTTTCTCTTAAAATTCACACCAGCAGAACATATGACTCTTACTCAAGGAATTTGAAGGAAATTGTGTAATTGTCGAGAAAAAAGAAGAAAAATCATATCTGATTCGGATCGGGTATAGGCCTACTTATATCAGAGGTGGAAAAGGAGTATACTGATAAGAACTTGAGGGAAAGAAGCAATAGTTACAAGAGAAAAGGGGCACTTATATCAGAAGGAAAGAGAGCACTTATTAGAAAGCAAAAGGGGCACGTGTCAACTTAGTAAAAGAGACACTTATCAAAAGTAAAAATGGGCACTTATAAGAATGGGATATAGGGGCATTTATTAAAAAGGAAAAGGGGCACCTTTCACAATAAGGAGCACATATGGGAAGGGGGGAGCCGGGTACTTATCTGAAGTAAAAAGGAGCACTTTCCTACCTTGAAGGGGCACCTCATGCAGCGCCCCCCCCCCGAACACAAGAACACAGATTCTTTCTGTATTTATTAAAAACAAAAAATATACATAAGTCCAGGGTATTGAACAACATAAGTGAAACAACTGAAGAAGGCTCAGATGAACTGCGGGGACGGGAAAGGTAAGGATAGGAATAACCATCTGATATTGGAATTTTTAATTAAACTTACATCTGTCAACCCGGGAAGCGTTATTTTTTTCTGCGGCACAGATTGGGATTAGGTGCGTGTTGAGCCTATGGGAAAGTTTAGGGTTAGGGTTAGGGTTAAATCAAGACCTCTTAAAAAAAAAAAAAAAAACAATCTGTGCCGCAGAAAAAAATGACGCACCCGACCCGGGAAGCGTTATTTTTTTATGCGGCACAGGTTGGGGCATGGCGCGTGTTAAACCTATGGGAAGTACGTTCTTTCCCTTCTGAATAGTGTCTGCACGTACGTGAGACTAGTCATGTTCGCTAGCGCATTAGCGCTGCGAAGAAGTTTGTATATCCATCGCGAACTACGTGTTTAGATAACATTCCTCTTCGTTTAAGTTTTATTGACTAATTATTGTGATGTTCTCCTTATTGACGTGCTGCCTCCTCTTCAGATTTCCAATTTGATTTTAATTGTTGATGTAATGATTTTCCATGCGGTAGTGGATTACATGTAACACTATTAAAAACAGACCTCTGCTACTTATACTGTCTAGTACGCACACGACCAGTATTAGTCTGTAAATCAAGACCCCTTTTAAAAAAAAGCCCCAATCTGTGCCGCATAAAAAAATAACGCACCCGGGAAAGAGGCGCGGTCAGTGGAGCCAGATTTAACCGCCGATATCAGATACTGAAGCTTTCGTTCTACGATATATGCGCGCGGTATCCATTCAGGACGAGATGTATAGAATCAAACTCTTACTCGTGCACGCATTACTTTCATAATAATCATCTAATAATCATCCAATTAGCCCCTAGATTGGCATAGAAATTATGAACGTCTTTTTTATGATTCTATAGACTAATGTCATTCCACAGACATGATAATAATGAATTAATCGTTCCAAAATGTTAAATTGACGGTCTTTTGCGAGGATCCGGGCTAACTCGGCGATGATATTGCGTAACATTTGGCCCGCTGCAGCTGTTGCGTAATCTGACTTCGGCTCTTACAAAAACGTTGTTGTTACACAAGTGCAGTCTTGACTGATGTAGATCTACATGATACTGAGTGCAGTGATATACCGATACATAACAAAGTCACTGTTCTCGCGAAGCTATCAACTGTTAGGAAGCACATTCTCTTTTTGGAAGGTGAGTAAATCCAAATTTTGGACTTGACTAAGTAGATCTCTATACTATCTTGACATTGACGTTGACTTGACTTGAGCAAGAGTTGACTTTCAAATGACTTTTCCCTTCTAACTTAGATCGAGATCAAGTAGATCTAAATCTATTTCTAGATCTAGATCTACTAACTATTCACAAGCCTCGAGAAGCTATCCTTCAGTTTCACTTTTAAAAAAGCTCTTTTCCCAATAATTTGTACTTGTTTCTGCATGAACATATGACAAACATGTATGATGAAGATGAAAATTTTATGTTCCTTGAGTTGAGTGTTTCGCTTTATTAGAATCGCCCAGATACACATAAATATGCGCAGATATGCATGGGCACTTTTCTTTAGTGACTAGTCTATAGCCATTCAAGTTCACCAACATTCCTTTGAAACGGATGCTAATTACAATTCATGCACTTCAATGCAATGTCGGTGAGCTTGTACTTATGACAGTGAAGTGCTGCCCTAGTGTCTAACCATTACTTTTCACAAGCATGAAAAGAATGCCTTGATTCCCCATAGAGGAGAGGCGGCCAGTGGAGCCAGATATGAATAATCTCAGCGGAGCAACTGTCGATAATATCAGAGACTGCATCTTGCGGTCTAATTTTAGGTGTGCCAGAAAAAGGGCTCCACATCATACGATCTATGACAGTTTCATGAAATGATGCATTACCGGTATCTTAATTTAACATCAAGAACATAATTAACTGTATCATTAAACATGAGTGGTGGCTTACAGTGGCCTATTTCACTGATGGTTTGTAAAACTAAAAGTTGAAATTGACTGTGATTGTGTGATAATAAAATGAATGGTGTCTATTCCTAACTGACTGGTTTTTTGTCTCGTTTGGCATTTTGGGACCACATTGATAAACATTGAATGTGATCATCTTTAAGCGTATGGGGCATGACAAAATATTTTATATTACGAAAGCAGCCCATATATAATTATCTCATGATCTCTATATGAAGAAGGTTCAATTAAAATTCATGCCATGTATTCGGGTGTCAGAAAATTGAGTACCGGTAAGCTACTTTGTTGTTCCGGTCATTTTCCAAACAAATCTCTTGTCTAGTAAATAAGGAGAACTTTATTAGTACGGTACACTAAGACCTCCATATGCTTGATGGAATGGACAAAAATGTGTGTTACTGTCTACTGTACAATTATGAAATCAATGACCAGTACTTCTAGTTCTTTCAAATTTGATTGAATTTATCCACTACAAACAATTTAGATCTACTAATATTGTCTTTATCTATTTATGACAGGAACGCCCATGTCAACATATTTAGATTGAAGACATAATCATGGCCAGCTGTAGGATTGCAAGAAGAGCTGGCGTACATCGAAGTCTGTCATCAATTCAACCCATCCTCAGTAGAGCACTTGCAACTGCTCCAGGAGAGGCAGGAACATATCATCATACCACTCTGTCTCAGAACAGGATAATCAATCCAAGATACCTCATGAAGAAGAATGGTGCTCATCATCGTACCCAGGTCAAGAAAAGTTCTGTTGAGCACTCTACTCCACTTGTGGGCCAGAGAGAGTTTCACACCTCATCTGTTCTGGGGCTACTAGAAGACATTCAATCCTGTTTGGATCATACTAACCTACTTATGTTGATTGGTCAGAATCGGGCAAAGTTAAATGAGGACCATGTCAGTCATGCATTGGTCCAGCTGTGGGAAGTCATGAAGTTCACTCCCAATAGGACCTACGTTCTTGAGACCGAAGTACACCCAAATAGGGATTTCTTGAGTTTGTGTGTCCTGGCAGAAAACAAGGTTCACTTGATAAAAGAGGAAGTCCTTGCAGATGTTTTCTATGCTGCAATCAAGTTGCTGGATCAAGATCTAACCCATAGCTTAATCAGAGAATTGAGAAACAGATGCTTAAACTGTTTGGAAGGGATGTCTTGCAAGCAATTGTCCAAAGTAGCAGTATGCCTCAGTGATTTGAATGAAGGGAGGATGTCATCATGTGGGGCAGTGACTCATGCCTTCGGACAAAAGTTGGACACTATAGAAGATATCAGAGAGCTTTCTGCATGGATGAGAGAGTGTCTGCCACTGGCATCTCCGTCTCTCTGCTCTCGCTCATTTGCCAAGGCTCTAGAGTTTGTGAGTGGGTTGGACGCAGATTCAGTTGGGAAAAATGACTTGAGACGGATTTTGCAGACAGCAGCCAAGGTCAGGGGATCTCCACCAGCGCTGGTAGACAAATGTGCAAAGCTATTCTTAGAGAAGATGGAGAAGGATGAGATCAGTGTGAAACATGTATGCAATATGTATCAACAACTCAAGGGAGGACTCAATTATAGTGGAGAGAACATTCAATCAAGAGTATCATCTTACCTCAGAAGGAAGTTGCCTGAAATTCATGACGGTGTTGAGGCTACTTTAGTCGTCAATATTCTTGCGGACAAAGCTACAGCAGATACCAAGTTTCAGCTCGAGGACAAGGCAGTAAAGCTTATAGACAAGGTACCCATGCACTACTTGCACCAACTTTGTCATGGCCTTAGGTTGATGAGCTATACTGCCATGACACCTTTAACCAAGAAAATCGCTAGAAAGCTTCAAGCAAACGGTTGCCAAGACTTGCCAACAGATGGAATCGCAAAGATTGTAGAGTTTCTTGTCAGAGTCGAAGGCATTGATGAAACATTGTACAAGAAAATTTACGCGGATCTGATTCACATGTTGAAAGATGCCATCGCTCCTGGACGCGTTGTGCACATCATCTATTGTCTCTCACTTCTTCCTTTGTCCTCAGTCAACAATCTCGTATTCAGTCAAGCATCGGCCATCCTCCCTCAACTTCACACTCCAGGTATCAACCAGCTCCTTAGCTCAATAGTACGTATTTCAAGGAGACTAGAGAGACAGGGCCCACTGCCCCACTCTTGTACCAGTCTCATACAACAGTTGCAGGAACGAGCCATCAACTCCATCAATCAGATCACCAGTGTCTGGTACCTCAACAACATCATCGACTTTCTTCTGGAAGAAGGTGATCAGTCCTTTCTTGTCGGAGTAGCCATGCAGCGCTATTCTCATGTCCTCTCTAAGTTGACACCACAGTTAGCCGTCGATTGTGCCAGACATATCTTCAGAAGCAGATACCTTCAACCAGACCTCCTGGATGAAATTGCTCAGATTGTCACTCAGAACACCAACAAGATCACTCCGCTTCAAGTGTCTTACATCCTCAGTCCGTTCAGTTCTCTCAACTACAAGCCTAAGAATACTTCTGATCTGTTTGATGCCTGTATTGGTCGTATAGAGCCTTTCCTGGACAGCCTTCCTGCAGGATATATGGTAGATGTTGCCAATTTGTGTGCCTTGAGCCAGAGATACCCAGAGCGGATCTTGAAGAAAATCTTCAGCCTGGACTTTCTTACCAGACTCGATGAAGAACTAGAAAGTGAGTAATCAGAATTGAGTGAAAATCAAGTTTCATTATTTTTATCACAATGTTTCAGATTTCCTAGAAACTCTTTTTTTTTTTCTCAATATTATTTCAATCCAGAGCAAATCCTAAGATACTCAGAGCTTGCTCTTTTTTACCGGTATTCCATTTATTTGTATGTAGCCGACTCAAAATCTCTGTCAATTTTGGACCCTAACAAGACAGTTTATATTGCAATTTACCCTTTTCACAGCCTGTCATGTACTAATTTCTGACTAATTCAACAATAACCAATGTTTTGAGGATTTTCAGGCATCCACTTCTTCAGACATGAAATAATACTTCATTTAAAGAAAAACTAAATATTGTCTCACGTCCCATCAAATTGATTCTAAAGTTGTAAAGACTTTGTTTTATTTTGTATTTCCTGACAGCTATACCAGAGAGAAGTATGATGTATCGCAGGAAACTGATGCACCTGAATCGATCTCTAGCTTTAGATCGTCCTGAGATGCAAGTTCCTTGGTTTCACGAAGACTTCTGCAGGGACATCCTCAAGAGCCGTAAGTATCATAATTGGAACCTTGACCTAATTTTAGATTACTTTAAACCTAATTTCCATAGAAGGCCACATGTATGTGCAGAGCAGAAAGAGGTTATTTACATATGAATGTTGAGGATAATAACAAATAAATTGATTCATATTGACCACAAATTATCTGTTGAATCAATCGCTTTAAGAAATAGACAATTTGTAATGACGATATTTGAAGTGACATTATGTTGTCAAATTAGGATCTGGGCATAGCAGCACAAAGTTTAGCAATTGATTGTACAATCTGTTGATAGTGCATTGCCATGTTAACTTTGTAAGATACTTTGTAAGGTTTATTGGTCATGCACAGCGATATTTATGTGAGTTTTGACAGACTTGTCTCAATCAGATATGATTATTTACATCTGCGCACAGATGTTGTTCATCATAATTTGAAAGATGTGACCCTGTACATGAACAGTTAGTTATAAGCAAGGTACTCTGACATCCCATCAAATCGTTTTAATGGGTTGTATATGAACTTGTACTTATGACAGTTTCATGAAATGCTACAAGATCTCTCTAGCAACTCCCATCCTTTCAATATATGTAATTTTCATTGTGTAGCAACAGATTTTTATTTCAGGATCACTTTGCTTGTATATGCCGTACTCTTAAATCATTCTTTTTGTTTGATTATATCAGGCAAAGTTCTTGTGCACTCGTCACTGAGAGAGATCCAGAGTGCTCTAGCTGAAGTTCTTGGTGGTCCACAGTTCTTACGCTCTTTTGTTGTCACTCCATACCACTATGATATCTGTAAGTAATAGATCTGACTTTTTTTGATTAAAAATTATAAACATTTTACTTACGGATAATTGCAGTGCCATGAATTACAAAATCTCCTCTTGTCAAAGATTTTGTCATACTAATCCAGTAACAATTGCCTTCAAAAGGTACTTGGGAATTGAATTAAAATAATGGTTTAACCCTTGCATATTTATGGTAATTTATGCAAAGAAGGTCATAAAATCGCATTTTTACCCATAAATAATATATTATTCATATTTATGCATTCTTTTTCACTACATATATTCGTTAGACCATTTGGAATAATAATACCAAAAAAAAATTGGAAGAGCCAGTTTAATTCTTATGTTATCTCTTATTTTGATAATTTCTTATTTATTTCTTTGTTTTTTTAGCTTATGTATTTTATTGTTTTTGTTGTTTTATTTCATTTCTAAATGTAATTCAACTATTTTGACCCCTAAAATAAGCACCTAATCTATAAACAAGACCAAATAACCAAAGTTTTATCTCTGTTTTAGAAAAAAAATATTTCCTTATGTTTTGTACACAAATCACAAAAATTAGCGATTTTTCGGGCTGACATGCAAAGACAAAAGGTCACGTGATTTTGTAACGGTAGGTCCGATTTTTAGAATAATTTGTATCAAAAGATGCGTAAGACTCAAAAGAAATAAAGTCATGAAAGGAAAACTTTATATCTGCCGCGGTTCCGGAGTAGTCGCGAAATTACTACAGGGGGGGGGGGGGGTCAAATTGACCCCCCCCCCCCCCCCCCCCGGTTAACATAGGGTTAAGGCCATTAAAATATTGAAAAATCATGTTTAGCGTCCCCGTCCCCGTCACAGTCTTTAATATGTTTTTAAAGAAGAAAAAAAATGAAAAAAACACTGCTAAAATGATCCATTTCTGATTTTTTTTAATTTTTTTTTAATTTTGTATTGCCGGCGGCCGTCTTTTAAATTAGCCCAATTGTCAGGGAAAATGTACCGGGCAGTCATTTTGAGCGGCTATTTTGAAGAAGAAAAAAAAAGGGTCTCCTCCTCCCTATTTTTCAATAAAGCAGGACGCTAAACATGTTTTTTTTAAATTTTGCCTAATAAAATACCAATGAATGATCCCACAGCTTTTGAATGTGTGGTTGACGATGAAGGGAGTCCTCTACCATGTGCAGACTATGGCAGCGTCTTGAATCAACTCAAAGGTGTGGCTGGTGGTGTGTTAGCTGATCTCATGCAGTGGGGAACTCAGACTAAGCACATGCCTGATGGAGCTCAAAGGTACCGTAACTATTACTCGTCACTTACGTGTGTAGTGCAGGGCTTAAATTAATCCAAGGCCATGGCCGTGGATGCTCTTTTGATTGGCCTCAATGCCCCTCTCATTGGCCTTGGAGATTTTTTGTGCCCTTTCCAATTCTTCCTATTTGTGCTGTAATCTAGGAATGTGCCCTACAGAAAAGTGGCCTTGCCCTAAAAATATTGATATTTAAGGCCTGGTAGTGTGTAGTAGTGGTTATTTTACCTGACTGCTAAGGAAGCATAAGTGCTTGTCAGTAACCAACCAGAGGACCGACGGCTTTAGGTCCTCTCCGAGGGACCTGGTAATGAGGATTAATGCCTTACCACAGCCCCCTCTTTTTTTTAAAAGTCTCTCTTAAAGTGACTCAGTAACATTGTTGAAGGTTGATGAAAAAACTTCGTAATTTTTGTATGAAATGTTACTTATTGTATTCCTTCTACTGTACGAACCCTCTAACATGCAAAAAATCCTGAAAAATTCTCAAACCACAAAGATATGTTTTTTCCCAATATATGTATCATTAATAATGGTCTGTTTTCACTCAAACTTTCAGATATCTGTAATAGTAGATCTAGCATTGAATTCACATTATTTTATTCACTCCCTTAGCACCATTTTATCTCATCTTAACAATGTTACCGAGTCCCTTTAAACTGCATGGAGACATGCCTGCAGATGCGGTTTACTTTTACTCTGCAGTTCCTTCATCCCCAAATTTATCATACCGGTAAGCTTGAACTCAAGATTTGTTGTTGTTGTTAGTAAACATTCATGAGACTAGACTAGTCATCTTCATTGGAAAGTTAATTCTTCCTGTTTATGTAGCTTTTAAGTGAGTTTTATTTAAAAAGGAAGGATTGTTTATTTATTTATTTTCTTTCAAGAAACTGACTTTGCTATTTTGTATTTTTATTGCAGTCACTTATTTGTTATTGTGGAGTTTCTTTGAGAGCTGTTATTGACGTTTTAAGCGATTATCTTGATTACAGGGTGGCCATTGACTATCTGTTCAGTAATTCATACTGCACCAACTCTCGTCATGCTCTCGGTATGATAGCTATGAAGAAGCGCCATCTGGAGCTCATGGGGTACAAGTATGTGCAGGTGAGAAAACAATGGCAACTCAGATATGAGTACAGTGATGTACATAAACCATAAAGATGCTTAAGTGATTTCATAAATGGGTAATTCCATAAATTAGGGACCCACTTTGTGACATTTTTGGTGTCCCACTTACACAAGGAACCCACACGTTTTTGTGGCTCTGAGTAAAGACTTAAATAGTGGAGCAAGATTGTAAAGTGATTTCCAAACAAAATTTTGCATCCTCATACCTAGAATCACTCAACAATCTCGCTCCACTATTTAAGTCTTTACTCAGAGCCACAAATACGTGTGGGCTCCTTATGTAAGTGGGACACCTAAAATGTCATAGAGTGGGTCCCTAATTCATGGAATTACCCAAATGCAAATATAGATGCAAAAGGGTCATGTTTCTACCATGTATTGACAAAAAAATGAAGAAATGTGATGAACACTTATCAGCAAAAAAGTGAAAGAGATATTTATGAACAAGGAGTAGTAATTGTTAATCACTGAGTTGATCAAGTAACCTGTCTCATGAATTATGACAGTAGGTCAATCAATTTCTAGATACATTTTGTCAAGAAGAAAACAAAATGTTATTTTGACATCTACAATATTATGGGTGATACTTTTGTTATGTCATCATTGTCTTATACATTCCTTGGAGCTTAGTTGGATGTAGTGATAGTGAAGTACCAGCACTTTTGTGTTCTCTTGCACTGGCCTTTCATGTGACAAAGTGAGCACTCCTTCAAACATTAAAGTGACTTGGTAACATTGCCTCAGATTCTGAAACAAAATCCTGGATTAGCTCATGCTGCAATGATAATTATAAACCTTTAGGTCAGTCAGGAATCCCATGATTTATACAAGCCGATCGCCTGTTTGATTATCAAGATATTTATGATTAGAAATCGAAATTTCATTTTTTGTTTTCCTAACGGTTTTTATAACACTGCAGGCTATTGGGGAAAATGAGTATGGTAAAACCGGTCACTCAAAGATTTTAACTTTTTTGAGGCACTTCATGATCATTTTGAACCTTTTTTTTAGGGCTTCAATATTACACCATATCACAGACACTGATAACATGTAGGGCCGTGCATCTCAGATTTAAGATTGTTAAACGATGCCTTTAATATTTATATGTTTGTATGTTTTACAAGAACATGTAGTAGATTTATTTGTAAACTACCGTTTTTCTTCTCCAGATCCCGTACTTTGAGTGGCATTCTGCTGAACTCGCCGAGCCCGAGGACAAGCTCCAGTACCTGCATGAGCTGCTCTCTCAGTCTGTCAGCTCCTTACCTGGTGAAGCGACCACACCCTCGACCACACCCGCGACCACACCCAGTGGTAGGATGTTCCCTAGTCGGTGGGATCCTCAGAGTGACATGACTCTCAATGGACTGAGCGGTATGCAGAATGCGGACTTTGTAGAGGACCCTCTGGTCATGAAGGTCTTACATACGTTTGACCGTATGGGAAGCAGAAGGACTTAAGTCCTGCTCATGTTACATCGTGTCGGTTGCATCGGAGGTAGAGAGACTTTGATACTCGAATGGAGCTTGTATAGTTCTCAGTGGACTTGGAAGTTATGCAGAATGCGGACTTTGTAGAGGACCCTCTAGTAATGAAAGTCTTACATACATTTGATGATATCAGAGGCAGAAAGATTTAAGTTCTTTTGTATTTTTGAGCGTATGGGAGGCAGAAGGACTGAAGGTCCTACACCCATATGTTTTATTTTAAGGAATGAAGATGGACTTTGATACGGGTGTCATAGTGGCTGCATCGACCCTATCTTGCCTAATTTTGTTACCTGTATATCCTCAATCTTTTTTTTACACCATTTTCTCATGTCTATGAAGTCAACATTGAACACTCTAACTTATCTCGGCATTCATTTTCATGTGTTTTTTCAAGATTTGTTGTCCAACACTATCAAATGATACCTGTGCAACCCCCTCCCCCACCCCACATCCCACAAAGCACACATATTAAATACAGTGAGCTTTGTGTGTACCGGTATGTGTGTAGATTTTGAAAATTCAACTCTCTATTGCTTGGCATACACGGTTGCATTACTGTCTTTACAAACATGGTCCAGCAAAAGAACAGAATAAATGATAAAATGTCATATACCTAACTCTTCATCTTTATGTTGTAAATCTTAGCAGATTATAATACATGAGTGAACTTAATGGTAAAAAACCTAGATGATGATTTATATAAGAAAATCTTGCTTTGAGGAGAAATATAATTACTTCACTGTGAATCATTGACAGTTTTCCATACTTTAGTAAAGAAAGCTGTTTTTTTAATTTGTCAGTTCACTCCTTCCAAATGAAACCATTTAATGCATTGTATTTACAAAATTTGAAAACTTAATTGGAATGCATAGAAAATCAATCTGGATTTTAATTGAGTGTCTGAGATTTCCGTTTCTTAAAAGGTCGGTAAGAGAACTGGATTCAATACTGCTATTACAAGATTGAAATGTTGATGATTCCTTTTGGGTATCTTGTCAAAGTTGAGGGCATACCTTGGGCAATCAACTCAGAATATGAGCTTGCTCTGAAAGCTATCGTTCAAGAGGATTGTCTAAAGGCTTTGTTCATATGGGCCACAGTAAAACACCTGGGCCCTGCTGCATCAAACTTGCCACTGATGGTAACTTTGCCATCAATATTAACTACCATGGCAACATCACTCAACACCCAATCTAATCAAGGTTTCCATGGAAGCAACCATTAATGGCAAAGTTATCATCGATGATAAGTTGTATGCAACGGGGCCCTGGGCGAACTATGTGTGGTACATGTAAGTTTCACAGTTCTGTATCTTGTAACTCACTGATAATATAATATATATGTGCAAGACTTTTGTTGTGCACAGCCACTTTTTCCGTCTAACCCCATTTCCACAAAAAAGCAGTGTTTACCAAATCATATGTGAACGAGACTTTATACGGTTATGAATTGTAAGTTTGGCAACAGAGGGCTACCAGCCTCAGGGATATCAAAATGTGTCCAATAAAGCAAAATACTGGACACACTGAGGACTGTTATGTATAATTTTGTGACTGATAATCAAAGAGTAAAAATAAAATTATGAGATTTTCAATGAAGTATTTTAGTTTTCATATAATTGTCTTCTGTGTAAGAAAAACCCACCGATTCACTAGTCAATTTCTTATCCATCCTGTTATTTTACTAAATTTTACTCAATATTACCGGTAAATCATGAGATTTTCTTCTACAAGGCATAGCAACTTTTAGTTGAATACAATGTGCTTTGTTTATTCCTTTGCCATATTTATGAAAACTGTCAATAATATTTTGTTTTTTAATTAACAATAAGAGCTTGCTCTGAAAGTTTGTTATTTCATGAAATAGATTCAAAGGTCTGAATCTATCATTATTGTTACCCCGGAAGTTGTGATCTGTTAAAGATATTACAGAATATTCCTGGAGAAGGTGTACCGGGTATGACCCAAATATATGCCCATGAAGGGAGAATATAAACCTGGCATATGCTGTCATCAACTATCTGTGTTTTATCTTAGAATTTTATTATGTTTCCTGAGAATTGAAGGCTTTCAGAAGTGTCTTTTAAAAGAGGTATTATTATGCTTCTCAGGATATTAACACTCACTTTCCGATATTGGTGTCTTCCAAATTAAAATAGCAGTCATCTTTAAAATATTGTGCTCACATTATTATGTGGTTTTAAAGAACTATGGTTAATAAAGGACATTCATCTTTAAAAGAAAGTTTGTTAGCTCTGAAATGTTCACACATTTTTGAAAAAAGATTATTTATGATTGCTTTATTTTTTCCTGTGGAAAATATTGTGAATAAAAAGTAAGTTTGTATATTTGACTGTTTTTGTGTCATTTTGATGTGTCTGGTCAGACCTGAATAACAACAAGATATCAGTTAGAAATAGGGAGCATATTATTATGAGATTATCAGTTTAAGGTACACCTAAATGTAGGATTCCATTGATGGATATGATTGCATTTAATAGCACATACCACACACAAAAACGGTGTACCTTTATGGAAAATATCATTCATTATCATTATTTTTTTCTCTCTGACCCACCCTTGTGAAAAATATTGTCGATTTGGGATATAAAGCAACTGATCACCTCCTCAACTAGGGCAGAAGGACAAAGTATCTTTGCCTCTGTTATCTCAGAGGCTATATATGTACAATATCCCTACAAATTGAACTTCAGCTGATAACGGGGAAGATAGTAGCCCAAGGTTAAAGGTAAAGACCAGTTTTGGAAACGCTCCTCTCTCAAAAAATGAAATGGAAGCCCTTATTACCAATCATGTGAAAGAATGTTTTGACTAAAACGTGATGATACAAATATAGCCGAGAACCTGCCTACTAATTGATATATTTGGAAAATTATTACATCTATTTGGACCTGATAGATATCGCGCACATGTCGCACACGTGTCGCGTAGTCCCATATACATCTTTCTTTGTACAGTGCTTGTAACTTTACCAAGACTGGGCCAAATTTCTTATCATTTTGATGATTCCAGAACCTTGCAGTACACACCAATACTTATATGCTAGATGATCAACCTTTTCTGATCGATTCCACGTTTCTTTCACAATGAAATCGCATGACCAGAACTGGTCTTTATGTTTAACCTCGGCAGGGATAATTTGTACCATCTCCCCCCCCCCCCCCCACCCACACACACACACACTTGGTGACTATATGCCTTAATACTAGTTTAATTATAAAAGTGGAGTGTGTTTGAAAATATGAAATATGGCAATAAACGCATATAGCACAATTGCTCACACCAATATCCTTTATAATTCTTTCTCTTCATCTATTATCACACAATGCATTCACCATCCCAGATTCAAGCAAACTGACATGAACATACAAACAGAGAATATTTCATAATTGTGAAGTTTGTGTTGTCTTTAATGTACTTCTGAGACAACATCAATACAATTCAATACATAGTGTCATGATGCATTATAAACAATATCTCCATCTTCTTAAAATTACAATGTCATCGTAAAAAATTATCACCTCTTATTTTTTCTGAATTTTTTTATTTTTTTTTATTCCGGTGACTGTACAATATAACACTGGAGAGACTTTCAGTATGATACACAAGAGGTAGATGATGTGATACTACAATGTACACACAAAAAACATGACATTCCACCCCATAATAAGGGTCCACATTATAACTGGGTGGACTAAGGACTGGTCAAAGATAACATTTATATGTCACCACCCCCCCCCCCCCCCCCCCCCCAACCTCTACAAAAGAAGTAATATATTACCCTTCCTTTTGACACGACATGTGCTTGTTTTGGCTTTATCACTTTAGTGTCTTTTGGATTTTACGCATTTCCTCTTCCTTTTCATTCAAAGATTTAGTTCATATATTTCCGCAGCATTCCGTAATCCATCTTCGCGATCATAAAAATATTGTGTTAAAACTCCTAAGTGAATACATTTTAAATTTGCTTACCGGTAGGCAGTATTTTTTTCCCTCCTTTTTTTTTGGTACTAAAATGTCAGGGTGATATTCTGAAAGCCCCATTTAGATTCAAAATTTCAGATGATCCAACAGTATTACAATGGATGTTGATGGATTCCTGAATAATATGCATTTAATTTGCATATATATCAAAGTACGATGGAGAAACAAGTGCAAGGATATGCATGTTAAAGGTTAATAACAGAAACAAATTTCACAGAATCCAACCAAACTGACACCGAATGACAGCGACACAAAGATGTTGGACAAAGATGGCAACCAAATATATACAAGGGAAGAAAAGTAAGAAAATAGAGGTAGTCATCCGGACCACATCTTCAAAATGTGGTCCCATTTGAGCATGCATGTTTTGTGCTTCTCAGAAAGAGATCTTTATTCGCTGCATGATCAACAATAATTCTTAATATGAAGCCAGTTATTCGTCATGTGTAGTTCCAAACTCGGATGTAAAAAAAAAAAGACTGTTTTTCAATAAGATCAAAGATAGACCGTTGCATATGGAATAATGCCGGTAGGCTAACATTTTCTTATTATGGTCATCTTCCTATGGAGACTTTGAGAGATGGTACATGTTGTGAAATTATGAAATATGAGAGGTCAAAAGAATCTGTTAAAATTGAATTTTTATCATTTCTTGATGAAAAAGTACAAAAAGAGTACATGTACTCAGTAAAGCATTACCGGTTGTTTGTTTCTTTTCAAATACACTCAATGTTTTATTTATTTTTTGTAGGCAGTTTTGGAGACCTCAGAATGCCACCCTGACACATTGATAGGGGCTTTGAACTATAATGATGTAATAATTAATAATCTAAGACCAGTCCTTAATGGAAGTTTATTTCAAAGACATACCAATACTCTTAAACATCAAATTAAAAACAAAGAACTGAACATTAATCTCATCTGTGCAACCACGTTCCTTAACATGACAACCACTTTATAAGAAAGGGGATTTAATCAAAATGACAATATGAATAGAAAAGAAAAAGAAGTTTACTATTCATCCAGCAAAAAGAGAGATTTGACATAAATATTCTTTTCTCTGGAGTTCATAAATAACACCTGAATCCTCTCCATTGCACAGATATCTATAATCATTTCTAACAAAATGTGGAATAAATAAAAGATTCTTTTTTAATGTAGCAAAGCACCCTATGCAATTAGCTCTTGCAAAATAGAGAAATAAAAACTCTGGATCACAAAATTAGTCATGATAGTATGTTTGTGTGGAAACCTTCAATTTCAATTTTTTGTTTCAGGTTCACATAGGGGAGACAAAATAATAGCCCCCAAATTAAAAATATGAATTATTTGCAATATGGATCGCTTGCAAATCTTTTACAAATGTTTTTCCAACAATCGTAAGTTTGCTGTTAATACGTATTGACCATTAACCAAGTTTGGCCCAACTGTTTGCTAAGATCCTGAATATCTAAACATAATTTGTATTGTGTATTTACTGGTCAATTCATATGAGATCATGACACTTGTACAAGAACTACATTCAAACGATAAATCACCACATTTAAGAAACAATACATGTGAAGAAGGAAAAAAAAGATATAAGAACACATAGACATTGACATGCATATCACATCTTACATTTACCTTAATGTTCTATTATATTTTACGTACACATCTACGAGAAAAAAAAGAAGACCCGTTTTCATTTTTGTGTTTCCCAATTAAATACCATTGGGAACATGAATAGAGAAATATATATATACATACATTATTACATAATACATATACATGTATTTAGACATAGTCCAAAACATGTCGAGGTATATAGAGAACTCCAGAGGTATTGAAATCTGGTTTTTAATGCCAATACAAGCACTTGCCTGAAATCATCTGGACATAAAATGATAAAAACAATGAAAATGTGAATCAAAACAATAAAACATCAATGCTTGACCACTTAAAAGTACTCCCTAAGTTCCAGCCCACAATATTTACTATTTGTAATGGATAACTAATTAGCGGTAAAGGGAATTTTTATATGTATTATTTTCTCTCGATAAGATCTTTTTTAATAATTACATTTCACAAATTGAAAACAATATTTTCTGATTAATGTAAAAGTCAGATGGAAGTAAAATAGGAATAATAATAATAATAAAAATAAAGGTTACACCCCTGAAAAAGTTTTTGATTTTTATGATTTTTTTAAAAGTATAGCTATCAAATATATCTCATGCCACAGGAGTATATAGAAGGAAAACAAATTATTCTCAAAACTTTTTTGTATCGTTTTTAAATCATGAGCATTCTGATGATTGCTAAATCTTGCTTCAAAGAACCAACAACCCATTTTTATTTTTTCTTCAAATCTATAACTCTCTAAAAAAATATGTGAGCTACGGTCAGGTGGGCTAGGGATATATTTCATGGAAAATATGAATCACTATTAGTTAGAAGCAGAATTAAAATAACTTCCACACTGACATAATTAATTTGACTAATGGGAAATAATGCTGCCATATAACAACGTAATACATGCTTACGATGATCAAACTGGGAATTTCTGATTATTTTGGAGTTACATGTTTTAACACAGACAAAATGTCAGTACATATTCATCAACTAAAAGGGGAAAACTGTTTGAATACATAAAAAGGGGACGCAATATACATGAAAATAGTTAACAATCTGAAAAATAGGATCAAAGTTCAGCTGATTACGAATTGAGGTTATCATTTTCAACTGCAAATCATGATTAAAGTCTAAATCATGATATCATCATTACAGCTGCGTTTAAGAAAAACTAAGTAAATAATATAATAAAATCTTGTCATTTGAAAATGAGTAGATTTTTCATCCATGGAAACTTTGGTCAACATGATATAAAACCAAAATAAGTCACAGAAAGAGGAAAACACTCAAACCAATTCCTAACTTTACTTGATAAGGATTGATTAAAGGCAATTACTCTACACATTACTAAACCACAATTTCATGCAAAGGCCAAAATGTGGTAGAAATTAAAACAAATACTTGGAAAGGAAGTAAACAAATCAATTTTTGGCACAAAGGGAGTCATAGTGTGACTTTTCCTAATAAAGACAGGCTTGGTTAGTTTAAATTTAGATATGGCGTACAACACAAGGGAATTTATGAAGAAAAAAAATAGACTAGCTCTGTAGGTTTGAATTCTTGCAAAAACAAATAACACTTAAGATAAAAAATGAAAAGTGAAAAATGACTTAAAGCTAGAGCAGGAGTAAGATGAGTATATAATTAGATGGCTTAATACTGGATGAATGGACTAGAAATGATGGTGGTGATATAGAAAGGTTATAATTTTGAAAGCCCCAAAATGGGCGAATTTGATCACAATGGCAGCTACATTGACAAAAGAAGAAATGGGTAAAGTTTTACATGTGCACCACATATGCATGTATCAGAATAAATAAAAGAACTGTAGAGAAATATAAAGAAAAAAACTAAACAGCACAACATGAATGACAAATTAAAGTAATTGGGCGAAAGAGGAAAAGTTTATATAACAAAACCATGATGTAAAAATATTTGTATTAAATTCTCTTTTTAACACTGTTTCATAAGTCCCTGAGAACAGTAGGTTTAAGTTTGCAAATGCTACCATCCGTGAACGTATCATTTTTTTCTTCTTCTCCCTCTCTCTCTTTTTCTTTATGTATTTACATTTATCATTACTCTCCTTTTTAAAACACGACTTCCTATGAAGTTTGTACACTTGAGGTAGAACCGGTAAAACTTACATTTTTAATTAATTCTGACATGACTACATAGACTTAAATACATGTGTAAATGTGTTTCTTACCCACACTACGGAAACCAGGTTTATAAACATACTCCATTCCCCGATATCATCTGTACAAATACGAATGACCTGAAAACTCCTGTATGATAGACAAGGTCCTTCAATAACACTTCAAATATACTACACAAATATTGCAAATACATTATCAAAGAAAATGCCTTGTAAATCATGTACACAAATGCTGTACTTTTCAAACCTGATTCAATGTATCATCTAACCAATCCAAATATGGTTTCACTTCTGCCAATGATTTTGATTATATATCCAAGACACCTAAACTCTTTTGGTCTTGATGAGGATGCATGTGCATTTGTGATCATGACATGTCAAGACATATCCTTTTGATTCGCAATATCAACATAAGGAAAAATACCACATGTAACTTTCCCTATTACTACTTCCAATTTCATACTGACACAACAAATTTTATGGTAATTTACAGATGTATTCAAAAATGGATCTTCAAAAATGACCAAGTATTACATTCACATTCCGGTTTTGAAAGTACATTTCAATGCCCGACTTAACATTTAATACATTTCAAAATAAATCAATTCATATATCTATATCTAAGCAGCTTTCTAGTTTTATTTTTTTGCAAATTTATGTTTGTGCAGCTTTGTATACATAGCAGCATAGAGGAAATATTGAGTTAAACATGATACTCTCTTTTAATTAAATAATGTCCATGTTATTAATTCACCCTCTCAGGGAAATTGAACCTAACATTAACAGCACTTCAACCAATCAACATCATGATAGTACAACTTGCTACAGAGAACATTACATCACCAAAACGAAATACCCAGTTAAGAACCTTTTATGAGTTCAGGGTATTAGCCACACAAAATACAGATCAGCATATAGAACCATACATTGGTGCTCAGTGGTCTACTCTATACAAGAGGTAAAAGAATGTTACGCACCTTAGCTGAACAATTTCATGGCAATCATTTCGAACACTGCTCCATAACTTGAAATTTTTAGTGAATGTTAGGTCCTTGTTTAAATTTTCAAAAAAGCGATAGTATTAAGTACAACTTACAAAATCTTTTCCTGTTTTCATTCCAACTTTAACTCTTCCATAGGCACAAACCCATCCACAACAGTCTTTGATAATCTCTGTTATTTCAGTCAGTTTCTTGTTTTTATACCATTCACTTCATACCGTGTATGGAGTTTATGTCTATGGAGACATCCAATGCAGCATTTCAACTCTCAGGAAAAAGAAGTATTATATTTTACTTTTATTATATAGTAATTGGCAGCATTTAATCAAGTGCAGCTACAACCGGCATAATTTACATCAAAATATAATTTTCTCTCATTCTTGGTTAAACAAACCAACAAGACACAAGACATATAAAGCTGCATATGACTAACTAGGTCTTCCCCTTTCAGATTTCATTTTCTATCCAAATATGGTTAAAAGACCTTCATTAGTTTTTAAAGAACATTTCACAGGAAATCATACCTCACTGTTTGGCAATAAAACAAAATATGGTACCACTAAATTTCAAATATCATTAAATAACACAAAATTACGGGGCAAAGTCCCAGAATAAAAATAAAAAAATCACAGTATAATGATCTCTCCTGAATCTATAATAAAATAGAACATTTATTAATGTTTTATCTATATTTGCTTGTTCTTCTTTTTGAACAATTAATTTTAACACAAGTAGTGTGGGCTAGGCCATTATTTAAAAAAATCATGGAAAGATTGTCTTTCAATAAACAATTTCTTCAATAGAGATTTTTCTTAAAATATCTTTACTTTGAGTATATAAGATAAAGGGATAGTTGAGTCTTGTTTAAAACCGCAAATGTCTTCCACTTATGTAGGAAAATAATTACCTCATCAATTACAAAAGCTAGCAAGAAAGATGACAGGTATTACTTTACAAATTTGATTTTGTTTACTTATATCATAAAATAGCATGCTTTTATGTATATATATAAAATATATATTTCTAAAATGTTGATTTTATCAAAATGGACTTGATATCAAAAGATAACATCAGTTAATAAATGTAGATGTTTTCAAACTATCCTGACTTGAAATCCAATTCCATAGACTGGAGTTCATACAACATGAAATATAAATGGTAATGTCCCTGCAAATTATGTTAAATGTTATTTTGTTAAGGTAATCACCAGTATTTCTCCAATTGTTGGATCTTCATCCCTGGCCTGGCAGCTGTATAACATGATCTACCGCCCAGCTCTCACCATTTGACATGAATACAGTTAATCCTGAATGAGATATATATATATATGAGTTTGGTAGTAGCGACCGAGGTCGACAGGTAAAATGAGGTGTGAGGGTTTATTAAATACCAGATAAGTATTTCCTGAATATAGTAACTCTGCATATTGCACCAATCAATAGCAGAAGGTAGTTATTTTGACCTGACATGAGGCTAACATACAAATCTGGACAACGTTTCTCTCCTCTTCAACGTCGAGAGATAATAAATACAACTTTATATGAATAAAATGCATAGTGTATAGAATAAGTGAAATGTGCTATCTATGTCCTGAGCTGACATGGCTTGTCATTGTGTTTGAGGATTTTTATAAGACGGAGCAGCTGATGGTTTTCAAGAGTTGCATTTGATATCCTCTGAATTTTATCTGGTCATTGTAATACATGAGCTTGTATGAACTGGCTAGCACATCTAAGCCAGAAATCATCTACGGTTTGGCACTCAGTTACTTTTTTGGGGATGTCTTCAAGGATAAGAATACCGGTATGTCTTCATTATAATTACATATAAGGAATACCCTAGGAATTGCCAGATGAATCTATCCCCTGAATCATAAAGACAGAGTAATGATCCATTTAATGATGTGTTTGCATATAAATCATAACAGCTTAAAATCTAACCAAAAGACAAAGCAATTATCTTGAAATTCAAAGGTCATTTTGTATCTTGCTCTTATCTTGAATCTTTCTAATTCTACAGGTTGGAACAAAACCAAATACCAAATGACCTATATGAAATACCAAATGATTATTAGAGAAGGTCACTGTTATATGGTGATAAGGTATGAAGTCATTAAAAATAAATTAAGTTTGATTTCACATCTCCAACTCACCCTTTTTTCCCAATAAAACAATTTGTTTTTAACGCATGTGGCTATTTCTATGCCATGCTGCCAAATGTGTGCTTGGGTATTAAAAAAAAGCAAGTTTGCCCATATAAAATTGTTAGGAGTAAAGGACCACAAATGCTGCTAGAACGCAGCATACATGGTGTGAACATCCTAATTTGAATAGTAGCCAAGTGAAGCCAGATCATTTAAATTTCTTAACACAAAATAAAACTTGTAATTTAGTATCAAACTACAAATAGCTGTAGCTTATCAGCATGTGACGTATGGATACGGTTCTAAACAGTATAAATCTATTAAACGCAAACAAAGAGAGCACAGAGACAATACATAGCAGCATTCCTCGTATTTCTACCCCTTCCTTCCTTAGATTAACCCCTTTTAAATCTTTTAAGTCTTTCTGCAGCATTAATGCAGCAATAATCCATTTCTTGCACTACTCTTCTCTAATGAATGAACAGTCACACCAAACATGCAAGCTTTGGTATCACAATATATGTATATATATATGTATATATTATATAAGCAGTCATCCACGCATGGCTCGTTGCACCACGCCTAGCTTTTGTAGATGACACGTAACGTTTGTTCATAATCACGCTACAACTCAATCTTGGTTGAACACAGCATTGCTCAATAAAAGAGAATAAAAAGTAATAATTAAAAAAAAAATCAAGAGCGAATGCCGGAGCAATCCAAGAAAGAATAGCTTGGAGCAAAAGAATTTCATCCCATTTTAATAGAGAAAATACATTATCACCATTACTTTGTCATATATAGTCCTCTTTTGTCCATTTTTCATCAATATATTACAAACCAGCCTCCACCCCTCCACCTCTAAAAATGAGGGGACTAAAAGGCTCAAGCATCATTTCATCTCTCTTCATTTCAAAGAGAGGTTCTTAGACACATAAGGTAATATCCCTGAGATAGGCAAACATAACAAAAAAAGTCTCTTAATCTTCTACGTTGGAGGGCGTCTTGAAGAATATAAACTCACTCCACACCGACCGACCGACCGACCGACCGTTGTCTCTTTGTTTAATAGACTCAGTTGGACAGATGGAGAGAAAGCTGTAGAGATTGTCCAGCTTGCTCACAGATAGATAGAGCCCTGATCATTGAGGGATCATTGAGGGATACAGTGAGCTGCTTCTAGAGCATTCAAGAGTACATTGGAACTGAGCGATAGGTGATGAAGCCCGCCCCTTAGAGGTGAAGCACAGACACAGGGACTCCTGAAATGTTTTATACCCGTCTTCATGTGAGCTCCCTCTGTCTGTCTGCTGGTGGGGAACAAGGAATGATCGCAGTCAGTGCGTCAGACAGCACGGAGAAGAAGAAGACGTTTCAAAGATGAGGAGGAGGTGAGAGATAGATGATCACGAACAATGCCGAGTTGGTTTCCTTTAGGAATCGGGCACAGACAGTAGAGATGACTCGAGCCGGGCTTCATCACACGTGGAGGTAAATAGTTTTGGAGGATTACATGACCCAAGATCACTCAAACCGTACAGGTTTTGATTGTCCTGTTTGGTTCGATTGGTCTCGCTATGCTGGCGTGTTTTTCAGCCTCCTCTGGACATGACGACGACGACGCCTCTGACGGGGGCGGGGTCCATCTCTCCCAAGGATCGACACCGTGCGGGTCCTGAGCCCCACTGGGAGGAGATCCCCTGCCACAGCTGACAGGCGCTACGTGGTGACCCTGTGCTAATACCCGTTGAGGATCCACGCGACGTGCTGGAGGTAATCTGTGGCTGGTAGGTGTCTGACAGGGCGTGGCTATCCCACCACCGTCAGAAGGTACCCCCGTCCCAGGGTCATGAACTCCTGAGATATGACAATGTCCCTGGGTAGGGGGTATTATAATACTGGCAGACACTTTAGAGACGGTGGGAGGTAGATGAGTGATACTATCTTGACTGCTGTTCTTCTCACTGTTAGCTTGCCATGAAGCAGTTGATTGTAAAGAGGTTACAGACTTTGTTCCCGAGAGTTCAAGCTGTGAGGTAGATGAATTTGAGGGGATTACATTTTCTTGATGCTCAGTACCCTGTAAATACACAAACAAAATAATAAATTAATTCAAATGGTGACCCAAATTCCTGTCTATATTCTGCTATCAATTGATTAAAATGGGAACAAACTTCTCCATGAACAACTGTTTCTCGTCATCTTTAATTTGGTACTGGAACAAATTAAAAGGTTTACTGCCAATTATCATTATAGTTATCTGCAATCAAATCTAGTTTAAAAAAAGGAAAAGCATTTGGACCATTGGCTGGCAAATGTATAATAATAATAATAATAATTACATTTATAGGGCGTTTTATACAGGGGTTTCTAAGCGCTCAAGCGTTATTTGTAGCATCCTGTAATGTAAACAAAGGGGGAAAATTTGAATTTCTCATACATTACTCACATTAACTGAAATATACACTGTCCAATGTTCAGGCTAGGGAAACTCACCATTTGTGGCATCTCCTGACTATTATATTCCTGAGAGTGATGGAGGAGACCCGATCCATGCGCTGAGCTCCCACTATGGGATGCTGCTTCTTCTACACACCCCTGCAATCTCTCCGGGGGCAGGTGGGGCCAGTAGCCCTCTCTCTTCTGCCAGCCCACCAATCCTCCTGGCTGGCCATTCATTCTGGGCGGGCCATGACCATTTGCCTTGGGTGGCCCGTGGCCGTTCCCCAATGGAGGGCCGTGTCCGTTTCCCAAGGGAGGGCCGTGTCCGTTTGCCCTGGGTGGTGGTCCATGTTGCCCATTGCCCATAGGAGGCCCATACCCGTTGCCTCCGGGAGGACCATGCCCATTCATGATAGGGGCGTGGCCATTGCAATGGGTGTGGTTCCAATTGGGACCATACCCATTCTGTGGATGAGGTGGTGTGCCCTGCAATAAATGACACAAAAAGACATCAGCTACCAGTTTACATCCTTGGAAAAGGCATCTTGTATCCTATAAAAAAAAGTACATTTCTATATTTTGTTGAGAATGCAAACAACTACCTCTTGCATGTTCAAAATACCATTATACTCTATAACACCCCCCCCCCCCCTCCCCCTCCCAACCATCTCCCCCCACCCCCTCCCAACCATCTCCCAACACTGTCACCCTCATTCTGAATCAAGACTGCCACCACCTAGCCTAGCCTAGGATGCGATCACCTACCTCCTTGGTGTTCTCATATTGTGTGAGAACAGGTAGACTGGTATCGCCGCCCATCTCATCGGTGTTGGGTACAGACATGTAGACACGCTGTGAGTTACCATTAGAATGGTAGTGGACGCAGGGCCCGCCGTTTGGTGCTGTTCTACAGCTACACTGATCAGGGCGAGCTCTTCTCCTCCAGCACACATGCCTGTTAAATAACAAGTCAAATCAATTGGAAATTTGCTCTAAGTTAGAGTAACTTAAACAATGTTCTTCATGAAAATAGCTCAAAATAACATGCAAAAATATAAGGCTTTTTTGAGACATGACCCCCCAAAAACCACCAGTTAAACATGATTAAATGAGACATTGCATACCTGCCAACATTCAACTTAAATGCGTGTCAATTTGACTACACATGTTTCAGTGAGAAGGAGATCTTGCACTGATATCCTGATACTCCTTTTGTATTTACAGACTTGCTAATTTAATTACTCATTATTCCTAAGTATCATTTGAGATGTTCACATTTGTTTTAGTAGACCCCTCTGTTTCCAACATGTATTTCTACATTTGTTGTAAATGTTTATAATTGATTTGTAATGTTTTGTTGTAAACATGTATGAATTGAAATTGAAATTGAAATCGATACTAACCTGAATCTGTATGTGATGAGAGCAGTGCAGATACAGATACACACCATAGACAGACATACTCCTATCAGAATGCCTTGCTTTAGGGTGCCAGATGGAGGAGCTATAACAACAAAGTAACAATCAACATTATGAGCATTATGAGCATCATCATCATCATCATCATCATCATCATCATCATCATCATCAACACCATCACCATCATCATTATCACCTTCATACCATTATCATCACCATCATCATCACCATCATCACAACCCCCATCATCATCAACATCAACATCACCATCATCACCACCATCACCATCGTCATCGTCACCACCATCATTATTATTCAATCAATGAATGAAAACATAACATTTCAGAGTTATAAAAGATTCTACAAAAACATCCAACATTAAAAGTACTGGAATGCTAGGAGACAGGATAGGAGAGCTGAATGAATGTGGCCAACCTGTTTAATTGGCTTTGGAACTTTAATCATAAGTCTTCTATAAACATAGCAATGAATAGTCTTGAGTTACTTTCCAAATTACACTGAATTGCCTATAATAATAATAATAATAATAATAATCTACATCTATATAGCGCTTAATACGGATTACTGTCTCGAAGCGCTTTACAGATATTATTACTATAAACCATATGAATATATATTAGTATACTGCCTAATAAAACAAATGAGTAATATAATTAAGAACCATAGAGAAATCATTCACATTTCGCCAAGATATGTGATGACATAACTGAGGGTTTTTTTTTAAACATATCTTTCAAAGCCAGTAATTAGGCCAAACTGCTGTTTAAATAAGAAACACAACTTTTATTATTTCCGTCTAAATAATCCTCCAGAATTCTATGGTATCCAAATTAGAAAATAATTATCCCAGATTGGCATAATGAGAAAGAAAGATACCATAGAAACCTCCTAGCTTCTAAGAACCGAAGCCTAGCTTACGTTTATGGATGTTGACCGGAAGGGTTTGAGCAGCTACAGCGTCTGTAGGTGGTCCATCACCAGCCTGGGTACCTGCTCTCACCTTGAAGTAATACTTGGTATCACTAGTCAGACTCTCAATGGTAGACTGATGCATGGAACCTATACAGAAAAAGAAGAAAAAAACAATTTTATGAATGATGAGCTCTCCTTGGCCATGGGTCCTGCATGTTCTTCTTTCAATAAAATAATAATAAGAATCATTGTATTACCCATAGAAACCTCATCAGCATCAATGCTGTTATTTTGGAGGACCCTGTAGTTATCATGAATAATGAAGTAATAGCCAGGTATCCATGTGAACCTGGGTGGAGAGTGGCAGATGGGGATTACTATCCTGCCAAAGGATTTGAACCCTCAAGCCTTGGGTTAAGAGTAAAGCGAATGAACTAGTTTATAGCCACATCTCCCATTGAATATATAACAGGAAGTAAAAACAAACTCCATCAAGAAAAAAGCTATAAAGGAAAAAAATCAAAACAGTTATATTTTCAGTAGTTAAAGGGGAAGTCCACCCTGGTTATTAGAAGCAGAAAACAGAAGCAGAAGAGAGAAACAGGTCAGTGAATGTTTGAGCAAAAACCGATTAAAAATAAGAAAGATATGCATTTTTGAAGGTATTATCAATCAAACACAAATTGGCAACTCAGTGACGTATCTTGCAAAAATTAATATTTTCCCAGAAGAAAATTATCAATCATTCATTCACCCTAGGTATAATTATTGCAAATATATTTCATACAACCCCTGTACGAAAGAAGTCTATTCCATCATCAATAAAGAAAATGAAAGGTTAAGAAATTATATACATATTAAGTATACATGTACAGAGCAAATTGGAGAGGAGCTCGCAAGATATGTTGCATGTTAATTGTGTTTGATTGATCCCAAATTCAAAAATTCATAACTTTCTTATTTTTCATCAGATATTGCTCAAACTTTCAATGACCTGTGTCTCTCATTCTTCTGCTTCTATTAAAACTAACTTAATATCAGGATGGACTCCCCTTTCATCACAGTATGCCTTGGAATCATTCATTAGCATCAGAACAAAAAGACCAAGTTTTTAAATTATTGCAACACAAGCATGACAAACGATTACTCTGTGATAAAACCAAGTTAACCAACTCATATCAATTGTAAGATAAAACAAAAAAGTACATTTTTTTCAGGCTAAAAAAAAAGATGATTACTCTGAGTCGGTGACAAAATCAAATTGTTATATTAATTGCAAGATAGAATGAAAAAATCTTTTTCCCAGCACATGAATTTCTTCTAGTATGACTTTTTGTGGAAGATGATACTGTTAAAAGTACACTTTCACATCACACCAATTTGTTTTGGCGCGATTATTTGTTGTTGTTGTTGTTGAAAACATAATGACATGCGTAATAATTATCAAAATGAACCAGCCCAAGGAATATCATAAAGGAAAAAGGTAACAACAATTCCAGATAGGAATGCTGATAGGCTGAGGATTGGAAGATGAGAGAGCAAGCTACTGAGAAGTCAAGTGGACAAGAAGAAAAAACTTGACACTGAATAGTTGTTGTGTAGAGGTCATATGAGGTCATGACCCTTAGGTTGCATGGTATGTGACCTCCTGGGACATGTCAGAACCTGAGAGAGGCAAGGAGAGTTTCCCACCACCTGTCCGTAGTGTTATAGACCCAGTATGAAGCTATAGGGAATGTCTGGTGCGCTAGCTAGCTAACTCTGCATTCTTTGATACAGACAAGAGTTGCACATTGCACTTGCACTTGCACACTGTCTGCAAGTTGTGTCCATGCCGAGATTTTTGTACGAGAGAATTCAATCAGATTTTATACAAACTCTATCGACAAGAGTGAGACTTTATCAATTCTATTTCTACACAAAAACAAAACAAAAATGTTCAAGGAACATAGGACAGATTTACCCTGATTTACATGCAAACCATGGCATGATTAGCAAAACATAACAACATTCGATCAGGATATTGTCCGTAAGGGTAAAACAAGATAGGAATTCAACTCTTGAAGAGGAATTCCACTCAAACACACAAGAAAATGCTTTAATACCCAAGATAATGGAATACATCTGCTGAATACAGCTCTTCACATTTTGCTAGAAAGTATAACATTTCTGTTTCGAGTTAAGAGAGAAGAAAATGAAACGGTAAAATATAAAGTTCATTTCCTACTCATCAAACTTTGCAAAGGCTGGTAGGAGAAAAGGTCTTATGGCCCTTCTCCTTGAACACGTGTCCTTCACTTCTGCAAAGTAGCACTTCACATGACCACTTCATAAATCATCTCAAGGCACATACGCTTCTTCGGGTAGCCTTGTACAATTGTGTAAACCGAATTATGGTTTTTGTATCTCGTGAAAAAGGATGCTACAATTCATCCAATTATTATTACTATACCAGTATGACAATCAACTTTTGAATGGGTAGACCTACTGTTTGAAGCAGAGTGCCACTAAGTGTCCCATGTTTAGCTGGGGGTAAGAATAAGCTATCAGGCAAGCAAATCATATAGCCTATTCTACTTGTCCGAGAGGAAGATGATCACATGATGATCTCTCCAAATAAAGAAACAATGAATAAAATGAGAAGAAAGAAGAGGATGGAGCCAATGAGAGGAACAATCTTGGCTCTTGACCTTTGTCTAAAGTGGCACAAGGCCAAATTGACCAGTGTCAGTCCGCATGATTCACTTAGTGATCCATGCCATACTTCAGTATGCTAAGATTGAAACTTAATCCACTGGAGGCCGCAGGGAAGCAGAATTCTATCTCAGATCTTATGACAATCACGCGTCATATTGTGCCGTAACAGGACCAAAGTCAGAGGACAGGAACAGCGCTTCATTCACAGGAGTGCGCAGGGCAATCAGGGGAACTTGGTCCTCACAAACAGATCAAAATAATTTCATCTTTTAGGCTTACTGTTAACCAAAATTATTTCCTTTTCTTACAAATTATGTTTTTTATTAATTTTTTGAAGTGGATCCCATCTCCAAGATGAGCGAGGAAGGGGGAAGAAAAGTAATGAAGTCAGACAACTCATTACGCATGTATGATTAAATTCTAAGTCCATTTCATATTTTAAAGGCATCGTTTAACAATGCTAAATCTGAGATACATGGCCCTTCATGTTATCAGTGTCTGTGATATGGTGTAATATTGAAGCCCTAAAAATATTGCGCTTCAAAATGATCATGAAGTACCTCAAAACTGTAAAAAATCTTTGAGTGACCAGTTTTACCATACTCATTTTCCCCAGTAGACTGTAGTGTTACAAAATTTCAGTTTTCAATCATAAATATCTTGATAATCAGACAGGCGATCGGCTTGTAAAAGTCATGGGGTTCCTGACTGACCTAAAGGTTTATACATATCAAGGCAGCATGAGCTAAATCCAGGATTTTGTTTCAGAATCTGAGACAATGTTAAACTGAAATGTCACAACCACTTTACAGAGTCATAAATATACAAATTATCACTTATCATAAATCCTGCCAAGGCCTAAAACACACATCATAATAACATTGACTCCATCAGCAATTTCCTACACTAACAGAATTAACTTTCAACCCTGACCTAAATAAACCTGAACCATAACCTAGTAAAAGCCATTGCAATCCTGACCTGAACACCCTTCATTAACAAATTAAAGCCCAGAAGCTATAATGTTGCCGGTGCAAATGTCGGTTCACAACTTGCAACCCGTGTCTAATACCAAAGTCATAGTTACCAATGAGACCACCATCAGACCGACACCAGACCCATAAAATAATGAACTAAATATACGCTAAGCTGAATAGCCAACATTTTGTGGGTTTGAGTAAGTTTGGAGTAGGTCTTGAGTTAATCTGGAGTTGGTTTGGCCAGGGCGGTGTGACTGAAGTATAATTCTAATTGCCTGGAAATGAAAGAACATCTTTACTCTAGATACAAAAAAAACACCTACTTAAAATAAATTGTGATGTAAGAAGACTGCTTGGAGTTCGCCATTGACCTTTTCTCGATAGTTCGTCCTAACACTGACCTTCTTTCAAAGACCTTTCACCAAAGACCTCACATTAAAAATTTAAAAAACTCATAACAACGTACTCCTGAATACTTATTACATTAGCTATGTCTAGTCTTGTATCTTAGACACTCCATCTGATTCATTATATCTTTAAAATGCACTTGTTTGGACCAACAACAGAAAACAAATATTCAAATTTTCACCAACTATCAAATGGAAAAATCTTGCTAAAGGACAGTTTGTCAACTCTCTGGAAGATATCTAGAGATAACCCACGAGATGCGTACTTCGCTCTACTACAAAAAATGATGTTTGGCAAGTTGAAGACATCATTAGAATCTTCCATGTAATCAGGGTCTGTTTGCGAGGACTATGTCAGGACACCCAACATGCTCATTTCTGCGCTAACCTCTACTTCCCAATGTCACTCCCCAGGAGACTTCAAAGGCTACACTTACAACAAGATTGCTGGAGAACTGCAAGACAATTAGGTCACCTACCTACCTGTACTCTTAATTTACACACGGGACACCAAGGATTCCATCTCCCAAAAACATATACACACTCAATCAAACACCTCATGAATTCTTGATGCAGAATGCCTCAGTTATTTCTAAAAATATCACAATGCACCCCCCCCCCCCCCCCTTGTTAAAATAGGCTAAAATTCCATAGACTTGTGCAAAGAAAATCAAATACCATTACAATTTTAATGCACATGTCATTTACAACACCTGCCCATCTATAAGGTTGAGTTGTGCATTTCCTCTCTAAGATCAAAACTATAATTAGTTTAGATGACCAGCATAAACTCTCACTCAGTTCACAGTGTTATTTGACCCTGTGATGCAGGTGAAAATCTAATCAGGTTTGAAGCTATGCTATAATATCTAATAAGTAACAGAGGGGCATCCTAGTCGTGTTGTCACTACCGCTAACAAAACATAAAACCAGCGGATGGGAATACTAATGTCCTATATAAGGTACCACTCAGATACGACCTGCTCAATCAAAAGTGATGGGCCATTTGTAATGGGATTGTTTCAGTTTCTGGAAACTGTTAGGATTCATTAAAAACATAAACTGAGATTGATGACAGTCAAGCAAACTAAAGCCCCTTTCAGATTGAACCTCAAACAGTGGATGACGTCCGGACGTCATCCACTGTTCATCCACTGTTACCGGCGATCTGAAAGGACGCGGAAAAAGACACCCGGGTGTACACAGCACGAACAAAGGGTGAACACGAGGTAAAATACATCCTAGAGTTTCTAGGGTGTGTCTAGCACGACATCCGGAGGACACCTCATGTTTTTGGCGATCTGAATCGCCTCGGCACGCACACGGCGTGTGTTCCGGAACCGGAAGTATCAGCTCTGTGTATCAGCATTCAGATTTGCGCGCGCTGTCGATGTCATTGCATCGTATCACTGCATGTTATGATAGTTTTAAATGTTCTAAACATAAATTTAAGTCTATAAATACCAAATATGTACCTAATTATTTTTTAGGTTAGGTTTTAATCGAAGAATGTGAAATAAGTAAAATAAATATTTCGGTATGAGAAACTGTTCTTCTACAAAATTCGAAAAGCGCGCGCCCGATTGGCGGCGTTGTCACGGAAACGTACCTCGAGATCACCCCAGACGGAAATGCACACCGAGTGCACCCCTTGTTTGAGTTGCAAACTGAAAGGGCGCCGTGACCTTACCTCGTGTTTTCATAAAGATTACACTCCGTGTTCGCACCAGACTGGGTCTGGGATGTCCTCCTGTGGACGTCCTGTGTTTGGCAGTCTAAAAAGGGCTATATCTATATCTGGTTTTGTTTGTATTTCACACAATTCCTAGAGCCTAGCGACAACTTAAAGGGCATATGGTAGAGCAATCCATGCAGGGCTGATCAATTAGAAATGAAACGGTTCTCCATTTCACTGTAAAACACCTAATTGTTGTGTGACTGATAGAGAAAGGTCCACTTCCGTTCCATTGCCTCCTTTCTCCTGGTGCTTAACCATCCCCTTCCTGTTTGCTGGTTTACAATGGGAACAGTGCCTCATCACATTGCCCAATTAGGTCAGGTTACGGACCCAGTGGGGACACCACTGTTCCTCCCCAGGACCCCCTCCTGAGCTAGCTCGCTCCATCCCTACCATCTAAACCCTAGCTAGCATACAGGTCAAGTTCTTGACCCTGTTAGTCTTTGGATCTGGTTCATGGGTACAGGCAGGCTAGAGCCAGGTAGCGAGCAAAGCTCACCACACATCCATCCAGTGTGGAAGGCAATGAGGAGGAGGACGTGGTGAAACACACTACCGGTAGTAGAGAGAGTCATTCTACATGTATTGACATATATTCTGGGGCTACGACCTGTCCCTCGTAGGCATAACACAGCAGACAAGTCTACCCAACACATCACATGGAAATGATGGAATGGTGTCTTTGTTTTCTATTTATGCTCAAAAAGCAAATACAAATTGTGACTTCTATCTACATTTTAACATTGTTTGATTAGCAGAAATAAAAGTTTAAAGAAGTCCCTTGTAGGCATAACACAGCAGAAAAGTTTACCTAGTCTACCAACACATCACATGGAAATAGTGCTGTTTTCTATTCATGCTCCAAAAGCAAACACAAATTGTGACTTCTATCTACATTTTAACACTGTTGGATTAGCAGAAATGAAAGTTTAAAGAAGGATAAGGTGCATAAGATTTCTGAAAATATATGAAGATTGTGAACTATGAAAACACAAGTACACTCTGATTACCTCTAAAACTAAACATTCTATACTCTCTACTGATACTTCAATTTTCTTCTTTTTCTTTCAGAATTCTAAAAGCATCTTCTACACGAAAATATGATATTTAAAAAAATGTCATTCATTTCTAAAAATTCTCTTGAATTAAAGCTAATCCTTGAAGACTTATGAGCTCTGGTATGGGAATTGTATGTCGAGAAAACATGGCTATAATTCATTCTGGATTGTTTATCCTGCAGTAGATTGATTGTTTGAACCAGTAAAATCGAAACAAACTCACAAAAACTTGTGGTGAAAATCTTTTTCAATTGAAACCACAACTCTCATTTGCCCATAGTGACCTGGAATAAGTACATGGTGTCGGCCTACTTACCCTAAGTTCCTTATCTTTCTATGCTCATTTATCAGCCCCTATACACTATCTACCAAAAAGGTTTGGCACGTGTCATTTATTTGTAATATTGAACATTCAGTGTAAGTTTTGTTGGATTCTGAGTGAATTAATTTTCTATCATTACCATAACTCAAGCTTATCATAAAGTGGAATACACTAGCTATCTTCTTGGATATGATGTAAAACTGCAGGTCCCAATGTTCCTTCTTCACAAGTGCCTATGTACTTTGTTACCATCTCAGGACATGAATGTATATGACTTGTAAACAATTGTAACCTTCACCGTGTAAATTCCTATATATCTGGCATCCACAAGTAGGAGCAAGGACCTTGACCTTAGGTGGGATACACTGGTCGTCTTAAATAGAAATTCCATACAAACACTAATCTGATATTTCCTTCAAACATTATTCATTGTAACAGAGCCCCCATCCTCTCTCTCTCTCTTCACCCCATCCCTCCTGCAGTGTAGGCTAATATGCCCACCTTTGTTGGCCCCCACCCCAACCCTCACCCAACCCCTCCTCCACGTGTGTGCCTAAACTACCTATGTCTTTACTGTTGCTAACTAACCCCCAGTGAATCAACCTTTGGGTTTTTGCAATGTAAACTACAGGTGATGACAGGGAGACCCTATGGTGAGGTAAGGCTCCCCTCAGAGTCATTAATCAAAGTCCAACCCGGCAGATTCTTTCTTCTCTTGTCATCCCATTCTATGAAGGTCTGGCAGGTCTTCAATAGGAGATGAATTACACATCCAACCATACCAACGGACAATCGCCTCAGGACTCAGAGTCAGGGCATTTCAAAGGTAGGGGTATACCTTTGCCAATTTAAGGAGGGATCTTAAGCCACACAGCTACTACATAACCATTTTTTTTAATTAACAGAATAGAATACTGGTCACAAGTCATAATTTTTCAAAGGTAGGGGTATATGTTTGTCAATTTTAATAAGGAGGGATGTAAAGCCACACAGCTACTATATAATAATTTTTTTAAATAACAAAATAGAATACTGGTCACGAGTCATAATTTTTCAAAGGTAGGAGTATACGTTTGTCAATTTTAATAAGGAGGGATGTAAAGCCACACAGCTATTATATAATAATATTTTAAAATAATAATATAGAATGCTGGTCCTGAGTCATGATTTTTCCTGAATAATTTACCATCCTCTGATAGAAAATCACACAAATTTCTGCTTAAAAGCCGATGTCAATTTTGTAAAGCATACATCATAGACTTGTTACTTGCTTATTATCATATAAATTTACTACCGTTGTTGCGAATGAATTTCACTTATCATCTACAGCTTTGATAAGAACTGCATGAAACTTGAAATTATTTTCACATCCTTTTTGACAAACACAGCTAAACAAAACATCTCGACTATGCTTCAGCAAGCGTAACCAGGATACCTTTTCACTGAGCTACCTTGTTTGTTTACTGGGTACCCTTTGTAGTTGTATTTCATTTCAATAGAATTACCTTTATTTTCATATGATCCTCCCACCTAATATACTGCCTGACCCCATGATAGAGCTCCATAGTAATAAATCATACTGACCTAATGCATGCACTATAAACAGTCATCTCAGCACTTTTCATTCAGCAGCCACTCACAAAGATGGCCTGTACACTATTCATAAAGACATGTCTTGGTTTAGTACCACAGACATATATATATTATATACCAGAGATGACATGTATTGACCTTGACCTACATGTAGACTTTACAAAGGTTCTCCTACCACAGTGTACTATCTTAGCCCCATTCACATTCAAAGTAAATGATATGTATAGTCAAACCTGCTTTAGTGACCACCTGCTTTAGTGACCACCTGTCTACAAAGACCACATTTTGGTTTCCCTTGAAAATGGTATCTCATTGAATGATGTACTAAAGGAACCTGTCTACAAAGGCCACTTCTTGCGTTTCCCTTGGGCGTTCGCTATAGACAGGTTCGATTGTATCTTAGTCCGATTCACATTCAAAGTAAATCATATGTACATGCCAAGGTTATGAAAAAAGATCATCTATATCAAGAAGTTCAGCGACAGGGCAGTAGAATAATGGATGCTCATGCATACACACCAAGGAATGATTCATGTACAGTCAAACCTGTCTACAGCAACCGCCCAAGGGAAACACAAAAAGTGGTCTTTGTAGACAGGTCCTTTAGTACATGTTTCAATGAGAAACCATTTTCAAGGGAGACAAAAAAATGTGCTTGTTGTAGACAGGTGGTCACTAAAGCAGGTTTGACTTTATCATTACTACTCTCTTCAGGGGGTGAAGGGGGTGAAGGGTCCCTCTGATACATGACAGAGGGGTGGGGTGGCGTAGGGCGGAGCAGAAGGGGAGGAGGGGTAAAGTGGAGGTGGGAGGGGTGTAGATTTATAAAAAAAATCACTTACCATCTTTCTGTTCATACTCCCAGCTCTCTTCAGGCAGAGACGAGTCCTTCTGATACATGACTGTATAGCGAGTGATGATGCCATTAGGTCTAGCGGGAGGTTGCCAACTGACCTCCACCGTGTTAGAGTTCACTGGGCTTGCCTGCACTGCGGATGGAGGGTCTGATGGCTCTGTAATAGCAAGACAAGAGGAGCATTTTCAAAACTATGTTTCAGGTGACTGGATGATGGATGCGCTTGTTTCTTTGCGGTTTGCTCATCAAAGATGACATTATATCTTTCTCGATGACCCCTTACATAACATGTATTTTTATTGAGAACATCACCCATTTTACTCAGTTACTTTTTTTCTTTCTGTTATTCACAATTCAAATGTAATAAACAACCATGGCCCTGTAACAAAAGGAGTTGAGATTAACTGTATCTCCCCTCTAAGTAATAGTATCTTTAAAATTGTTAGTAACCTAAAAATAAATTCTATATTAGAGAAGGGTACAAAAAAGTAAGAAAAAAAATAAAATGCAGCAACTACTAAGGCACAATAGATATTTACAATTGAAAGTGAGTCCATTTTTATGTTACAGGGCACAGAAGTCATCAGCAATTTCAACCATAAAAACTGAGGCTCGTGTTTATCTAGCGCTGCAATATCAGTTGGTTCACATGAGATAAGGGCTAGGTAACCCATGGCCTTTGATAGCCCGTTGAATCTTGGACAAAGCCTAAAAGGAATGACAAAATCCAGTAGTGTATGGGTTAAATCTTACTGTCTTCGAGTGTCTCGGCGAGTGCCTTAGGACTGAATGGACCCGGGTATGGTGCTGTGCCAACAGATTGGATACGGTAGGTATACCTCGTAAAAGGCTCCAGGTCCGTCAGCATTACCTCATGTTTAGACCTGTATGCCAGACAATCAGGGAGAAAGACACGCATTGGTGGTTGACATTTTGCATTAAAACAAAAGGTTTAGCAAGACCGGAGAAAAAAATAAACTTTTTATGGTACATAAATCTGGGAGAGTACACAGAAATAGTGAGACTGATTTACTGGAGGATACAATCGAATTCAGATAGGTGGAAATGAGAAGCAGAACAGAGTTTAGTAGATAACGCAAACAATGTTTCAATAAAAAAGGGGAAAATGTCTGAAATCCAGAAATTTAAAATGCAATTTCGAACAAAATACAATGATATCAATTTTTGTGAAGCAAATTAATGTTGATAGTTCTCTCTTGTACCATCTAATTAAATACAATACAAACATGCATGACATAATATGCAAGGATATTACATGATTATTGTCAATTTTATCCCAAGTCATTCTCGACAAAGAGTCAATCAAAGTAGATTTTCAAAGAAAACAATAATATATTTTGTTTTTAAATATTTGAAATGAATCCAGCTTACCCATCCACCTGCACAATGAACGATTCATTCGCTCTAAACACCTCATACTCAATGGTAAAAGCAGTGATCTTCTTGTCTGTCATTGGTTCCTCCCACTGAATGAGGATGGTGCTGCCCGATTTCCCAGTGCCGTTGAAGACGAACGGAGGAGGTAATGTGTCCATCGGGTCTCCTATATCTGTATGCAAAGAAAAATGGAAATGTATGATCATCCCATTCTTTTTTTTTCTCATTCTTGCAAATTGCAACACATCAATGCAGTATGGTTCGCTATGACATTTGTATACAAGCTTGTACATAGCACCAAGATAACCAATTAAACACAATTCAATATTTCTCTCTTAACCATGAAAATGGGGGAGCAATTTCATTTCTCTGTCAACACATTACATACTAATATTTTTTACTTTAATTTATCATTACTGATGCTTCCTAACAGGTGACTTATATCATAACATCAATCATATACATCTTCGCTCTAAAGTGTTATGAAATTCCAACCAACATCCTCATTAGTCTTTTATCATCTTCAATATCAGTCAGATTAACCATTATATTTCTGATTTCCTTTGTCAATTATCATTCAATATGATAAAACGTAACCTTTCTGATTCTCAGGTATTCAGAAAATAACAGAATCTGATAAATACGGTTTGAACCTCATGTTTTTCATGCATGATAATGGTTTACACAAGACAACAAATTATTTGTTACATACCTGGTTGTTTTACTAATGTCTTGATTGTTTGAGCAGACGGCCGACCATCACCGAAACTGTTGAACCCAAGAACATGCACATTGTACAATGTGTTTTGATCTATTAGAATGGAGGAAAAGACAAAATAATGTAACAAATTGTTAATTTTTAGGTTTGACAATTTAACATATGCCCAGGTTCAACAAAATTGATATTACAAGTTATTCCCCTGAGAAGGAACTAGAGTAAAAGAGTCGTTTTGTAATATCATTTTAACTTCATGAAACAACGAAACACTTTCTGAAGCAAGGATAGATGATTAACATTAAAATATTTGCAACTTCGAAGATGGAAATATTTATATCTTTTAGTGTTACAACACAAATATGACATAGAATTTGTCCATAGGCTGAATTCACTTGATTCATTTAATAGGTTTCTTAATCTTGAAAATTATCTCTTCTGATGCAGATTTCATGCCTATATATTGACTTATTTGATCAGATTTCTGAAGAAAACTAATTATATTAAATAATATAGAAAGTTCCCAATCTCTATCAATTGCCTCATGTTAGTTCAACACACGAAATGCTTGTTGCACTGTGAGTTTGATGTAACACACTGCCAGTCTAATACCACTTTCTTTTCTACTGCATATTAATAACATATTCTAACCTTTCTTTAAATGCATGCCATTGAATTGAATAGTTCGAGAACCATTAAATCCAAACAGAACATGTAGATAATTCATGAGAATTTATCAGCTATAGGTTTTTTTTCATTTTAATATAGCACCCTTCGAAATCTCTTTCCCTTTTATCTTTGTATGAATCATTGTTAGAGCATTAAATACACATTGAAGGAAGAGGGCAATGACCATCTCCAAAAAAAGAAAGAAAGACAAAAACGTTTAGATTTCCCACATCTACAAAGGTGTAAATTGCAATGCATTTGAAATATCCCTAACTCAATCAGTCATCATAAATGGGAGAGAATAAGCAACACGTACAGTGACACATAAAGATTATAAACCAACTCCATTAAGATGGCCTCCAGTCCAGCGGACCATGATTCATTAGGGAGTTCATAATATGAAATGCTAACGAGACCAAATACCAATATTTCACTTCTTCGATCTTGCTATCTCTGAGTGCCAAAGACTGAGCATACATCAACCCCACACTACGCATCAACAATGGCCTCGAGCACTTTACAGCTATGGCTTGGCACAGTTTTGCACTGGTCAGTGTGGAATTATTCAAATGAAGTAGCGATGATCAAATGGACTTGGTGGTTGCACGCGTGGGTGGGTGAATCTAGTACGGGTCAAATTTTTGTAGTGGTGAGTGAAAAATGCAGCGTTTGTGAAAAGATTACACAAACACTGCATAATTTAAAAGGCCTTCCATTTGTGTACATTGAGGGAACAAAAAGGCATGCTATTTACATCCTTATATTCTTTACCTATTTAATCATCAGTGCCGATACACTTTTTCATTAGATGATTTTACAAACTAACTTCAACAGCAATTCGCTCCAGGCAAATGAAGGGTTGGTGTTAGTGTTTCAACTAGGTTTTAGGTTAGGTTAGAGGATACAGGTTAGGTATAGTGTTTGATCCAGGGTTGGAATAAATACTATGTAGGAATTCTATAAGTGTAGAAAATAGACCATATTTACATGTATGTATATCTGTGGGAACATTATCATCATGATAATGTCCAACATTGATCATTTCTTTTCCGTTAATCAAACCATCACTAAACAAAATACCAAACAAGAACTTCAGCCCATATATAGAGAGAATCATTCAAACCCAAGAGATGTCGATTCATATCACCAAGATCTAACCAATACCACAGGACCTTCTCACCCTACTTACAAAGCTTTCCATTCATAACTCCTCGTTTACTGACGTCATCACATATTTTGGTGTTTTTTTTCCCTCTCTCTCTCTCTTTCTCTCTTCCAGGCCTACAAAGAAGAAAAGAATTACACACCCATAACACTGAACACACACACACACACACACAAAGATGAACGACTCATCGGTGGCCATAGCTTGTTCAATTTCATTAGGTCATCCTTCCTGTTGCGCCCCCCCCCCCCCTCCCCCCTCTTTTCCCTATCTTTCTGGGTCAAGGGCTTATGGCCAAGTCCATAATCAAGCGCTTCATGCTTGAAGACTTTGGCTTCATGCCAAAGAACAGGCTTGCAAAAAATTGAGAACAAAAAAAAAATCAAATAGCCAGGTAAACATCTCATGCAAGAGGCACCACAAGGGAGGATCGGACCGTTCACTCCCGCTCGCTCGCTCGCTCCACTTATGAAATTCAAAATGGTTGACCACTCAGCTCAGAGTAGGCACAAGCGAAGAAAGCGGACAACAGATGGGCCATGGTTGCATAGGGCAAGGAAGCGATGCTGCTGCTACACACCGCACGTACGTGTGGCATGGAGTGTATAATGATGCTTACTGCACTCAAAGGGCATGTGCTTGCTTGTTGGGCCTACTGAGGCAGAAGTATGTACAATTTATTACAATTAGTCATAATGTTAAAAGTCAAGGGTAGATGAACTTGAAATCAATTGTAAATCACTACAATATGTCAAATGATTAGGACAATATAAATAAATCTACAGTGTACCCTCACTCTTAATCGATTAACCAAGTGTCAGAACAGACATTTAGTAGTGATTCAAACTAGGCATGCTATAAAATGTCATTGGCTATCCATACAATACTTACATTTTAATAACTATGGTAATAAGCATGTTATAAAAATGCATGAACAGCAATTTATTTAATTTTCATTACAATTAACAATCAGACAATGATTGTATTGAAAAATCTAAATATCTATAAATATATATAAATATGTATGTACCTACACATTTTTCAGATGTAAAATTAGAAAGACTTTGCTAAGTATGCCGATAAGAGGAATTCAACAAATTCCACATTATAAATTTCAAACCATTCATGCTTGGAATAAAAAATAAAAAATATATTCACTTTAAGTGACCAATATACCTATTCAACTCGCTCGTGTAGCTTTGTGTGAGCAAATTTTGACTCATTGTAGGAGCTGCAGGTGTGAATTGACACACAACATCACAATTCACAGGGTTCTCTTTAACGGGACAGTTATCATGGTGATTTCAACTTTAGTTGGATGTATAAGAGCTGAGCCCAATAAGAAAAGTAAATGGGTCAATCAATGTTCATGGGATTGTTTGCCCCGTGAGAAACTAGTACCGGTAATAACAACACTCTGAATCAAACGCCATTCTACGCTGGTAATCAATATATATGGTTTGTTTTACTCTATGTATACAGCTGTGAAAACTCTCTTTCTGTCGGTACATGTATTTCCATTATCTATTCATAACGTTTCGGTCAGCTACTTCATGTTTAAAAAAGAAAAAAATAAAGGGTTAAACAGCAAAGGTTACAGCTCTTTTAATTACCTAGTTTCCTTTTTTATAATAAATGAAAATTTTAGTGAACAAAAAAAATATACTCCAGCTCAATACATAACCAAATACTTCCTATTTTACTGAACAATAAAGATAAATCTCTATATACAAGAAAATAACATACATAGGAACAAACGATGACTTAAGTACGGATTTTACGGAAATTGAAAAAAAATTAGCAGAGCCCCTGGTAAAAGACAATCCTGAAGAATACCAGTGAACAAAAATCAATATGTACACTGTGAATACTATATTAAAGATAATACAAAGTTTTGGTATGGGGTCATGAATTTGGTTCAATTGAACATATTGGAAGTATATGCAATTTTACAATATTAAATGATCGTTGTCGCAGTTAAAATAGAGTCTACAGTGATTAAATTGTAAATAATAAACTCTTAATGTTGTATAGCTCCATCTCGAGACTGATATTACTTTAGCTTCAAAACAATGTTTCTTGACTACAATCGAACAAATTGCTATTCCCGTGTTTAAATTATATATCAGAACTGCATATTCTGAGATTTTCATGGTCGCAGCTACCATGGAATGGCCTTAGGCGTTATTTGAAATATTTGAAATTTACCGGGAGCTCGGGTAAATTTTGATTCTCGAAAGCAGAAGTGTAACAGGGGCTAATTTTCTAGTGCTTATAATACATCCACAGGGGCATCCAAATATATCAAAATTATAAAGAATTACTATCCATCCAATTTTCAAAAATTCCAAAAACTTTGCATTATCTTTCAAGATAATTAGCAATTATGGTGGGCTTCATCAAAGTCCTGCCTGCTCGATTCCCATCATAGAATAAAAACAAAACAATATAATCTTCCTAAATAACCCATCTAAATGCAAAGGAATAATTAGCGGGCGGTAGGAGAACGGTGGTAAATACATCTAGGGCTTCCGGTGAGAAATAGAGATATCTAGGAAATACATGCAAGCTAGCTTAACAAGACAGACCGGTGACCTAGAACTAGATAACCTCTGACGTCATCTAGTTGTGCTTCAGGACTCGGAACAGGTGAAAACAAACCACCTCAAAATGCATCTAATTACAAGCCCAGATCCCATGTAAATGCCTAGATCCATACAGGATGAGGTTAACCGCGGCAGTTTAACACATTTTGTTGTTGTTGTTTTGTTTTGTTTGTTTTAAACGTGTAAGCAAATGGCAAGTGGCGGTGAAGAAGTAAGCTGTGCACATAATAAGTATAATCACTTATCTGTGTGTTATGCAATACAGAAATGTGAGGTATAGTATGCAAATGTCATTATAAAAGAGAAAAATGCTGCAGTTCATTGTGTCATAAGTGATAAGTGAAGAAGCCTGAAGGTACAGTTTATGACTAAGGCAAAGAGGTATGGAAAATGGTCAAACGTTACAGGTTTGAGTTATTCGCCACTCATTGGTATGAACAAATTATAATTAACCCTGTCAATCAAATTTAAACAATAACACGTGTTACAGTCTTCTAATTTTAAACTACGAGAATGAGCAGAGTACATTGCCTATAAAGGGGCAAAATAACTTAACTATCAAGAAATTCTACGAAACATCTTCTTGAAAACAACTGGGGTATGAGACTGTTCAGCACAATACAACAAGTCCAGCATTCCAAGTACCTTTCTCAGGTGGACACTCCAACGAAACACTTTAACTCGATACTGAATATTAATAAATAGCACATCAACAACTTGGACCTGGATTATTTCACAATCACACAGTGCACTGATAGCTTGTAAGTAAGTGCCATCTACTATCTGCTGCTCAGAAATCAATTTGCAATGGAGAGAAGAATTAGGTTCAAGTTGGTCAGTTTCTTATCATGCAGAAACTTAGGAGCTCATTCCAGTGTATTCTTGTGACGTATCTTGATTTGGCGATACTTAATTTGGACAAAGAAATATCTTCTCTCCTCTTACTGGACATTCTACATTTGTTTTTCTTTTCCTTTCTCTCATTCTAATCATCTGATTACACACAAAAACCTGATATCAAGCTGACCCTGTACAGTCTCATTAACACTTCACTTCAATAACAAAAAACATAAATTAACACATGGTGGCAAAATAAAAATGTTAGTATCTCAATCTATATGGATTAGTAAATACATTCAGTGGTATTTATAGGATGCTGCCAACAAAAAAATCTCACCACCACTTAAATTTATTAATTCATTTTCACATAAAATGGCTTTTGTTTTTCCCCTTTTTTTGTTGTCCTGGGAGTTACTGCGCAATGTGTGAAAATGGCGTTATGGAACCTCCCCCCCCCCCCCCCCCTACATTAACAAATGAAATTTTATTATCATATGTGATTGTGTTTGCTCAAAACTTTCATTTTCTATATGAATTCCTTGTTGCGTTTCAATCAGGAAATTCTTACTCAGAAAAGTTTGAGGTTCCCTAGCAACCAATATCAAACAAACAAGGAAAAGAAAGGAAACTACTCTTACATAGCCTTTACTTCCAGACTCACTGAAGAATTGTAACCTTCGCTGTTTAACCTTTTTATCTTATCCTTTTTTAAAACATGAAGTAGCTGACCGAAAGGTTATCACGGAAGAAAAAAATCTGACATCTTGTATGTAACTCCGGGGGAAAATATACCCCCAAAAGGCCCCCCAAAAATACAAAAAGTTCTTTTTTTTTTCATTTTTACAAGCCAATTAACTAAACAAAAACATACCACATCTCATCAATATTCTTGAAGGCTCTTGCCTACCAGCGATTCTTTAAGGTGTTTGAACTCTACTACACCTACGGCCTCTCTCTTATATTTCTGAGAATTCATGGCGGCTCCCTTGCCCTTGCCAGGAAGCTTTAGTCCACTTGAGATTGGTCAATTTGGCTGAGAGCCATGATGGATAAATTGAGATTATTCTAGAAACACAATAGTTGTTTCTTTCTTCCCTTTATTTCAAATGCAAAGTTCATTTCAGTACCTAATCCATGCCATTAAGATTGTGATATCTATTTTACTGGTACTTGAATTCTATCTACTCGATCATAATACCAGCATTTAAGAGAAAATATATCTTAGTTAATCCGGCATCTCTTTGAAGACAGAACTACTGATTTAATCCAGTAACCAAATTGGCAATTTGAGATTGCATAGCTTTTAGTGATCTCATATTTCACGCACTCACAACTATCTTATTATTCGTCTCATTTATTCAAACTTCTACCTGTCTTCGGTATGTTCTGCTTTCATACAAATAAAATTATTATAAAAGTTGGATTGCCCTTTAAGTAACTTTCCTGAAAAACTGCTATCAATATGCTTATAAACTTCAAATGGATAATTCATAATCATTGCCAAATCTAATCGTGTCTCAAATCAAAAAAATAAAAACATACAGAATCGGAGAGAATGACCATGTATTTGTCTCATGGCAGGTAGAGAACTGTTAGTTGTCAGCTAAAATTACACCAAACAGTAGACTGAAACAATCAGGGTTTTTTCATTAGGCATTTGATAACAGCCACTTAATCTCTTCCACAGAGAAAAAGTTAAAATATTCAGCTGTGGTTTTTCGTACCATCTCGAGCCTTGTCAATCTCTGACTGTTCAATTATTCAAACATGTATCATAGTAACAAAACATACAGTGTATGAGTTTCCACGAAACCATCTATTTTGGTCATGCACTATGATGCAACAATGGGAATACACCAATTCTACTAACGTAAAATCTAAGAGAGATTTAGCAAGTCAATGCCATACAAATAGTGGAAAGGCACAGGAATATATTTCGGTGAATACAAAGCTCTCAGATGGAACACATAATTCTGCACACAAGGTGATTATTCCAAGAAATGCCACAGAATTTACAATGTTTGAAGAATTACAAGTTTTATAACACAATTATCAACAGCCTTGGATGGTGACTTATATTTGAACGGATCCATTGTAACCCTAGGTGCCGACTACTGCGGTTTGGGATATTAATTCATAATATCAAAATTAATTCAAAATATGTGTAAGATGTAGATTTCCAAAACAGTTATTCTTTAATACCTATTGTGAACATAATCAAGAAAGCCCTAGATAATTGGCCGGTCTACGGCTTTTATATCAGGTGTTCGACTGTTGACTTGAATGTTGAAATTTACCAATCAACCGTTGACATTGGACAATTATTTGATCCGATATGTCAACAAAGGCATGCATTTGTTGAGAAAGGTTATCAATTAAGCATGTAATTGTGCTTCAGTTCTGTAGTTACAGAGTCTACACATTCCAAACTCAATATTGACTGTAAATGGAATGTTATCCTGAAATCATGATTTCAAGAATTAAATTACATATTTGGGGATTTCTCTATGATATCCACTTACAGAATTCCAAAGATCCATTCAAAATAAGACCAGCAGATATGATTTTTTTTTCTTCTTCACATAATGCTCACACAAGCTTTGATTAAAGGGAAATCTAACATTAAATCTAGCATTAATAGCAAACTAATCTTTTAGGAAGCAGAAAAATCAGAGAAGCACACAGTTGACAGTATGAACGAAATCAAACATAACATATAAAAATTCATGAATTTTTCAAAATTGTAATCACTATAGGTATGGAGATTTCAAATTTGCTTAATCCATAATGTAATGTCACTTGTTGGTAGTGGCAGACAATTTTCCCATTTTTTTCCAACACACAAAATGACTTAAATGTCTTCCTTCTTTTTTTTTCTTCAACAAGATACAGGAGGGCCTTTTCTTTTTAGAGGAACTGTAATGATATGCTACCCATAATATATATATGTTAATTAGGGCCCAAAAAGAGAAATGCTTTGGAGAAAAACAGAAATTGATATTTTTGTTACCTGACAAACATGAAACTTATTTCAAACTTGCGCCACTCTAGATTTTATTATTTTTCTGCTTTCATCCAAATTAAATCATTACAAAAGTAGGAATCCCCTTAAGCTGAATAATTGAAATAAATCAGTTATTCAACCACAATGTGCATTATGGTGACATACAGCAGAGATGAAATGACCAACTATCTAATTCATATTGCATGAGCCCTCAAGCTAATAGCACACATTCACCGTTTTTATGTTTCATTTTTCAAAAATCAGATAAAAGACCATCAAATGTTGAGGGATTTGTACACATTTCAAGCGTAAATGATTCCCAGAGTACAAATGAAGACATTTCTTGGTTCTCCTTTTCAATTCTTTAATATTGTGATTAGTTATCAATGAATTCTACAAATATGGATACATCCTCTACAAATCTATCAGCAGTATTTCAAACACCACATAAGACTTAACATCAGACAGACGCACATATTTATTCAAAATCGATCATACATATTTTACCAAAAAAAATCATCTCATTCAATGGACAAACTTTCAGGATAGCAACCCATACAAATGTAAATCCATAATTAATAATATGTATTTGGACCTACTAAGCCATCTGTTTTGCTCCAATTAAGCCATCTATTTCACTCCGAGAAATTTCTACAAAACCATATGCTTCAAAACCATATGATGATGATTTATTAATTCTTTTATAGAGTACCAGGAGATTTTTGTTCTCTCACACTACACAGAACAGCCATTGCAACGAGTTACTCCAGCGTAAAGACATAACCTAGTTCTGGGTTCTGTTTTGTAAACACATTTTGATTTTCCAAGTTTGTTGTACCATATCAAAAGCTCAATACAATTTCTAAGGCATGTAGTACATGTGAATCATTTATTCCAGATCAAACGCTAGCAAAGAACTAGGGACCGACTTACAATTCACAAATAAGCTGTTACCAACTGGCAACTTTTTCCTACCAGATCTGCTATAAATCCCCCCTCCCCCCCCCCCCCCCCAAAAAAAAAAAAAATCAAAAAAAATCATAAAACCTTACCAAAATAAAAAAGATCAACTAAACACAGTATACTCCCCCCAAAAAAGAAACATACAAAACACTGCAAAATGAAACTGATATATGGAATAAAGTCGACCTACCTAGGTCTGTAACATAGTACTCCATGGTGTCCACAGGTAAGAGATAGGTAATCCAATTGTTAGCCAGGTTCCTGGATACCAATAGTTTGTACCCCTCCGTGATGGGTGGGGTGGGTGCTGGCTGGAAGCTTACTCTCAATGTGGTGTGATTCACTGGTAACACTTGCAAATGTAATGGTGGCTTTGGGGCTATAAGGAGCAAATAAGAAAGTAAAGTTATGTAATGACCACTTTGTGTTGTAATGGTGATCACCTTAACATCACATAGGAAAATAAGCATATAATTCATTGAAGCAAAACAAATAACAATGTTATATACCTGATGAAAATAAATTCTTTGAAAATTCACTTGCACAGGTCATGTACGATTGAGAATTTTGATTGCATTGTTATGCCAATTTTCACACAAAGAGGTATCAAATTTCCATGAATTTTATGTGAAATGATCACTGCTTAATATCCACACTAGGGTCCCCTACAGGAATCAAAGCAAAACATGCAAAACTATCAGCATAGCTGACAGATCAGGTTTCTAGACTTAATAAATAATAGGGCATTAGGGCAAAGTAAATTAGAGATGAACTGTGAAGCCACTGTCCCTCGACTAGCTCTCTTGAACCTACCTGCCCCAAAATGTGCCAATTATCTAACTAACTTGACTCTACTACCCATTCCCTTTGAGCTATCAAAAGAAACTTGAAACCAACTTACTTGTCTCATTGATGTTCCTTGGTGTTTCCACGGTAACATTACCCGAGTAACTCCCCTGCCCCACCGCGGTTGACGCAGCCATGCTCACGCTGTAGTTGGAATTCGGCGTCAAACCACGGATGGTGTACTCCTCGAGGTCCCCATCTACCGTCGTCACGTTGCAGTATACGCTGTTGGCACGGCAATAAGTGATGCCATAGTTGATGATGATGCCGTTAGCTCGATGAGGGTGAAGCTCATCCCAGGTGACGGTGATGGTGGTTGGGCTTTCGCTTCCCAAGGAAAACTCTGGACTACCGGTAGGAACTGTTCAGATATAAAAGACACAAGTATACAGAAGCAATAAATAACTGTTCCTCAATACAAAACGACATTTTTAAAACTTGGTTCCTTTTCATAAGAATAACGTACCAAAACTAAAGAATACAACAAACGAGGAGCAGGGCTAGCCAGTATGGATAAAGGTTTATCAATTTGGCCATTGGACAATTCCTTTACTGAATGGGAATGGTACTAATTGATAATCCCTATGCTGGAAATAATCTAACATACTTCTTTGAGCAGTTTAAGATAAGATTTTTACTCCATACAACTGAATTTCCCACTAAATTTGTTGAATTCTCCTTTTCCTGTCTGTAATCAGCAACACCACTGTTCCTAAAGATTACAAAATGGCACTGTTTCAATGCCCTATCCAAATTTTGATCTGAACAATATTTCACATGAATAAACTATTGCCATGGGTGATGCTTAAATGGTGGTGGTAGGGTAGTTTAGATAAACTAGCAAATCATAGGTAAATACATTGATTTATTGTGGTAAATTAATTGATATATTTGGTAAAATATTATATCTATTTGGACCTGATAGATATCGCGCATGTGTCGCGTAGTCCCATATAAATCTTTATGTGTACAGTGCTTGTAACTTTACCAAGACTGGGCCAAATTTCTTATCATTTTGATGATTCCAGAACCTTGCAGTACACACCAATACTTGTATGCTAGATGATCAATCGCATGACCATAACTGGTCTTTATCTTTAAAACCGAAGAAACTGAAGATTCTTTCTATTTGTTAATCTCCTCACAGACGACCATCAGTAAAGAAACAATACTCACCATCCTGTGCAGTCATCACGTATTCTTGAAAGCGTGGACACGGTGCCTTGGTAGTGAAGCATTGCACGGTGATCCTGTATTCGGTATACGGCTCCAGGGTGTTCAGGTCACAGGACGGGCTGGACACTACTTGCTCGTCTGCATCCAAATCTATATTCAATTCAATTCAATTAAGTGTTATTCAATTCAAATAAAATATACAAAACAGAATACAATCATGACAGAATAACAATCCATCAAGAGTACGAAATTAGTTAAAATGATAACAATAAAACGATACATCAGATAACAACACAAGCATTATTGGAATTGGGTGGCCATAAAAAACAATGAGGATTCGTCGAGAAGACAATGAAGATACATGATTCCATGATTCTATCTCTGTCTACATGAATAAAATCACTATTTGCACTGAGATTGAAGTAGCTCAGCTAGTTAGTCTGTAACAAACATTTACAAGTACTTTGAATTCTCTTTGATTACTTGTTTTCAAGGTGAGAATGCCTCGAGACCCAGACAACACTATTTCAGTTCTATGATCAAAGAAAATAGACATGAAGAAGCTCTAACATGTTTATCTTTTCAATGTTTTTACTTCTCAAATATTTCAGTTAACTCCTTCCTCTTTTCCCCACTATCATTCTTTTCAGGGATACCCATTGGTTTCACCTAATGAGCCTGAAAAGAGATAACTGGCATGTTCAATTTACATTTGTGTTGTATATACAATACAAATTGGGAGGTGAAGGAGACCACGGCCTGTCATCCCTGTTCCTTTTCTTGCCAACCCCCACCCCCACCCCAACCCTCTCCCCATCCCCCTAAAACAAAAGCAAAGTGAACCCCAGGAGAGGGGCGTATTACTCACCCCCTGCTAATGGCCTGCATTCAAGGTGGTAAGCTATGACTGGAGCAGGTAGATCGGCAGGAGGCTCCCATGTCACCCTTATCCTCCGACTGGAGATCAGATTGATGGAGAGGTTACGGATAGGCCCTGGGTACGTGCCCTCCGGATCTGTACAACAAGGCAAAGAAACAATTTGATGTGAAAGACGAAAATGAATTAGTGAAATAATAGCACCATGTATTGAGCATCTCTATTCTGTAGTTGTACGACACATCCTCCAATGACAATTGCTCCAAAGTCAATACCTCAATCCTGGACAAAACACCCTAGCAAATCCTAGCTGTAACCCTAAAACCTAACCCATAACCTATCCCTTACTCTAACGCTACATCTTTTATGAAACAACGCCTGGAGCGCTTGTTGCCAGAGTATATGTCAGAGCATCCTATTCTATACATGCTGAAATGGTCTTACTTAGCAAGTGCATCAGGATCAGTATATGCTGGGCTTTACCTAATATGATTCAAATCAATACCCCCTGCTAATGGGTTCATTCATTTTGGAAAAAAATGGAGGCTTTTTTTCTTAATCATGTTAAATAGGTTGACCTTGTTCACAGTAATCGACTGCATTTTGTGTAATGATGTAAAAGGATTCACATTTCTGTTTCTTATAACACAGAGCTCAGTGAATACGCCAAGGACATTTGTTGCGCACAAATGCCATTCATTTACAAGATTTAAAAAAGCGCTGAACCGCTGCATATCTGTACAGGTCTTTAAGTGGTAATACAGATAATGTTACATCTTCTTGAGAAGGATTTCATGAGCCCAACCACTAACAGATCTAGAACATGTTCAGCCTCACTAAAGTGAGAGCGATTTCATCTTAAATCACCAATGAATGAAAGGTTTTGGCCATTCTGCAATCTAACAGTATATTTCCTTATTTCTAAATAGGAATCAAGCTAATGACTATATATAGCTATCATCCAGTCCAGGGGGGTGTTTCACAAAGATCCTAAGTTGAACTTATCTCTAAGTTGGACTTAACAATTATGGAAAACCATTAGCATCTATGAAAATATTTTGTAAAAGTTATTTTAAAAGGCACAAAATGTTGATTCAAGTCGTTCACATTTTCTATTATCAAAGAGATTTCATGTTCTTGATGTGGATTTTTAAAAAGTCTTAAATACTTGTATTTTCGCTTTTGAATATATTTTATTTTAAGGCTACAAACGGCTCTCCATTATTTTTCAGTCCAACTTAGAGATATGTTCAATTTCAATTCAATTTTCAATTCAATTTATTTATTCAACCATAAAAAGATACATGTACAATAATAATTCATGAAAATATAAAAACATGGGGTTAGGAGCCCCTAAGGAAGTTTGAAAACAAACTTGTGATTGGGGCACCAACCATGACACATATATCGAGAAAATTAACAAAAACAACAATAACAGGAAAACAAAAAATATATACAAGAAAAAAGATTATAAAGACCTACATGTATATGAGGATAGGACATTTACAGCAAAGCACCAGCAAAGGATGCACACAGGACACGACGTCAAGCGACACTGTGTCACTATATGCGCCCCCCGCTGGTGCTTTGCAGTATTACAAAACATTTATATACAAAATATTTTTTTTTTTTAAATAAATAAAAAAAAAAAAAAAAAAAAAAGAACAAGGGGAGCAAGTTATTCATTATTTAATTGAGCGTGGTTTTTGTACTGCAAGAACATTTCATTTTTCAAGAGTTTTTTAAATTTATCAAGAGTTTTACTTAGTTTAATATCATTGTCTAGGTCATTCCATAACTTAATTCCATTACAGGGTAAGGAATTTTGACTAATTGTAGTTTTGGGAAGAAATTGATGAAGATCTGTGTGTTGACGGGTGAAATATGAGTGATAGGAGGCATTTGTGCTAAAAAGATCATTAAAAATATCTGGCAAGGCATTCGTATGATAATGATACATAAAAATATAAGTATACATAAGTACAAGGTCAGAGACCTTTAATGTTTTACATTCAACAAATAAATTGCTTGTATGGTAATTAAATGGTACATTACAAACTGTTCTTATTGCTTTTTTCTGAGTAATAAAAAGTCTACTTAAGTGTGTTTTAAATGTATTCCCCCAAATCATACAACAGTAAGTGAGATGAGGCAAAATCAATGTGTTATATAATGAAATCATAATATGTCTAGGTAAAGTAAATTTAAGTCTGCGGAGGACACCAGTAGTTCTACATAGGCGAGTGCATAGATCATCAATATGTGGTTTCCAGGATAAAAATTCGTTTATTTTGATACCTAAAAATGTAATATTTGATACTTGGGTAATAATTTTGCCATCCATAGTGACTTGTGGGATATCATTACTAGCTTTTTTATTTTTTGTTTTAAAAAGAACATATTTAGTTTTTTCAAAATTTAAAGACAATTTATTGCATTGCAACCAGGTAACAACATTGTGGAGTTCCTTATTTAACAGGTGAATTAATGTGCTGATTTTTGAGTTAGAAAGAGTAATACTGGTGTCATCCGCAAAAAGTATGAAATTAAGAATTGAAGAACAATTTATAAAATCATTAATATACAACAAAAATAATAACGGGCCGAGAACAGACCCTTGCGGAACTCCGTATAATATACGGCTTAAATCTGATTTGACACCGTTGACCACAACATATTGCATACGATTTGATAAATAATCATGAAACCAATCAAGAGCATGACCTCTGATTCCATAATGTTCCATTTTTTTAAGAAGTATGTCATGGTCAACGGTGTCAAATGCCTTTGAGAGATCTAAAAATATACCAACAGTAAAATTACCCTTATCTATTTCTTGCATTATACGATCATACATATGAAATATAGGCATGTATGTAGAATATTTTTTACGAAAACCAAATTGTTGCAAGATCAATATATTATTATAATTCAGAAAATCATATAAACGTTCAAAAACAAGTTTTTCTAATATTTTTGAAAAAAAAGGTAAAACGGAAATAGGTCTATAATTAACAACATCCTTACGGTCACCCTTTTTAAAAATTGGAACAATTTTTGCAGCTTTGAGTGCATTAGGAAATTGACCATACTCAATAGACATGTTGAATATATGACATAGAGGAAGAACATATTGATGTATACATTTTTTAGCAATGGATGGTATTATGTCATCAGAGCCACAGGAAGACGTTGATTTCAAGGAGGAGCAGATCTTTAATACTTCATTTATATCAGTAGGTTTCATAAACATTGATTTGGCATTGTTATTACCCAAAAAGCTCATAAAATCAGTGCGACATTGAGGAATGTCATTGGCAAGATTTTTACCTATGTTAACAAAATATTTATTGAAATACATGGCTTTCATTTGATTGTTTTCAATACATTCATTCCTATAGTACATTTTTGTTGGTAGAGAAGCATGAGAGTTTTTCCCTAAAATATGATTAATTTCTTTCCATGTTTTTTTCATGTTGCCTTTTAGGATATCAAATCTTTTATGATAGTGTTCCTTTTTAACAGAGCGAATGATTTTAATCAATGAATTTTTATATTTTTTATATTTCTCTTCTTTTTTTCTTTTAGTTTTTAATGGTCCAGAATATTTTCGAAAATCTTTATATAAATTATTTTTCTTATTAATTGACTTTAAAATGCCAGAGGAGATCCAGGGTTTATGGATTCTTCTCTTTTTTAATAATTTTATTGCGAACGACAGGGAGACATTCATTATAGATACGATAAAAAATAGAGTAAAACATGTCATAAGCATGATTCACATCTTTTGAGGCATAAATAGGATTCCAGTCTACACAGCTCAATTTCTTTTTAAAATCATCAATCCTAGAATCATTTATCAATCTCTTAAAACGGGATTCCTTTACAGGTAAATTATGAGTGTATTTTTTTGCAACATAAAATATTGGAAAATGATCTGAAATATCTGAGTACAATAACCCTCCATCGTGTTCAATTTGAATTGCATTTGTGAAGATGTTATCTATCACAGTAGCAGATTTATCAGAGATACGAGTAGGCTTAGTGATAACTGGAAATAAGTTGTAGAGAAACATAGTATCAAGAAATTCTTTACTTTTTGCGTGACTTTCAGTATTCAATAAATTAATATTGTAGTCTCCCATTAAATATAGTAATTTAGTTTCTGTCTGTATAGAAGAAAGAAGAGAATCTAACTCACCTAGAAAAGAATCAATGTCAGTATTAGGTGGTCTATAAATATTTCCAACAATAATATTTTTAGAATTGGCTTCAACAATTTCAATAAATGCAGTTTGAAGGAATGAGTTATTTATAGTTAAGTCCGGTCTCTCCAAGAAATCAACGCTTTCTGAAATATACAAGGCAACACCACCACCAATCTTTGAGTCACGACATGTGTGCACAAAGGAATAATTAGGTACATTATATACTGAAATTAACATGGAAGATTTCAGCCAAGTCTCCGACACTCCTATAACAGAAAATGAAAAATCTAAAGACATCAATAACTCCTCAAGTTTATTGAAATTTGAGCATAGACTTCTAGCATTTAAGTGTAAAAAAGACATCCTGTTGTCATTATTTTTAAATTTATTGTGAAAACTATCAGGAAGATAATATGAACATGGATTTGTTGGAAATCTAAATATATCAGTATCTTCAGTATCTTCTTCAGGAGGTTGCAAGTTGAGTAAGTATTGCACATCTTCAAGCATATTACCAATTAAAAAAGGATTGATTTTAAGATTTGGAACTTTAGCATATGGAATACTCTTATTCATATGAAAAAACTGTTGTAATGTCCACAAAAACTCATCATTTTCAACAATATGATTAAAAGGAAAGATTTGCTCATTGCAGTTGGTACATATATACTGACATATATCAATTTGATCACAATTTAGGTCACATACAACTCCGCAGGTGGAGCACAATACTCTCCTGGACATATAGGTAAACGCAGTAACAAATAAAGATTAAAAAGTCAGTTGTTCGATCAAGGAAAAAAAGAAAACACATATCAAACTTGCCAGAACTACAGATTTCAGTGTTCGGACGGTATGATGTCGATTCGAAATGAGAGAATGGCAAAAGGAAAGCACTCAGAGTCATCACAATATGTTCAGACGTACAAGATCTGCTTCAGAAGACACAATTGATGTGTTCAACTTGCCTCCAGACGCTTTCACCTGTACAAAAATTCTACCGTCTGCTGTCCAAGAGTTGGTCACTTTCTTACTCGTATACACTTTGCGATACAGATCCTGGTTTAGCGCAGTGAGGTCTTCTTGAATTGAGATGCCACTTCCTTTCAATCTTCTGCGGGATTTGATCGTTTTGGACCTCACGCGGTAGCTAAGGAATTTTACGATTAGTGCTCTATGATAACCAGGCTTAACCTTTCCAACTCTATGACAGCGATCAATATCAGGTGAAGACACATCGAGGCCAAGTCGATTTCGAAAGACATCAAGTGCGATCATTTCACAGTTTTCATCTCGACTCTCCTCGATTCCGAAGACGCGAATACAATTACGATGTTCAACTAAGGATCTTTGTGAAACACCCCCCAGAAACCACTACTTACATGCATCGATAGTAACCGCTCCGCTCGCTACGGCACTGCCGGCATCGTTCTTGGCTTCACACTGGTAGATGCCATCATCCTCCCACCACAGCTGGGAGATCACATAGTCATTGTTGTTCATGTGGCTATGGAAGTCGTCGATGAGAGCCGGTACGCCGTTGTGAAGCCAGGTGATCTTCGGGAGGGGCTTACCCATCGCCTGGCACCAGAATCGGATCTTGCTTCCGATGACCTTGTTGTGGATGACCGGAGGTACCACCGTGATTACAGGTGGAGCTAGGAATGGAAGAAGGATAACAATTCATGCAATTGATCGTAAAATGCACAGAAGTATTGCACCGTGTTGATATTGAAAAATATTGTTTTTAATTATCACATTCGGTGAAAAATTACAGATAAATAAATAGCAAAATCTATATAGAATACTAATGATAATAAAACGGTTTTCAATACATCATACCTTCATGATAACTCTATCCTATGTAAAAACAAGACAAATGCAACTGCGTTTCCTATATGCCTCCGCCCGAAATTCAGTATAGGAAATGGATGGATTTATTCATGACATATCATGATGGAAAAAAAGAGCTTATCTCGTGTGGTTCTTGAGATATCACAAAAGCGAGACTAAAACACTGTAATTTCTGAAATTGACCTCTTTGACCTTTAAACCCAAATCTGGTCAAATCATCTGCCTAAGGTGATACATACTATCACCAAGTTTGAGCCTCGTATCTCTAGTGGTTCTTGAGATATATATTGTGATAAGAAGGCTATATCTAGAATTTTATAAATTGACCCTTGACCTTTGACCTAGAAGCTCCAAAATCTATTAAGGTTGTCTTCCTATGGTGATACATTCTATCATTGAGTTTGAAGTTTATATTTTAAGTGGTTCTTGAGATATCGCTTTAAAGACAAAGTGGGACAGACGGAGGCTTAAAAATCCAACTCAATGCTAATATTGCTTACAGGATAATGATACACACAACTGAAACTCTTCACACTAATTAATAAAAGATGATATCGTATGATCAACTTACACATGACATCCAGCCATGCTTCAGCCGAGATAGACTGGCCTGTTTGTGGGTTTGTAGCTTGGCAGCGATAGGTTGCATTGTCCAGTGAGTAGCGGACTTTTCTTATCAAAAGATTGCTCCCGCCAGGATAGCTGACCCCTTCTCTGCGAATGGGCCGCCCATCTGAAAGAACAATAAAGGTATCATATAATTTCTTTTTACTTAGTAACATATTAATTTATAGAATAAAAATAATTGCCTAATAATACAACTTAAACATTGCACGACATCAAAATCTAAATTATAACAATCTTCTTTCTGCCTTGCCACCCTTTACATTCTATTATTTATTTGTTGTAAAAATGCATATTATCAGGGGAAAAAAGTCAATAGATTTAAATGTATAGATTTCCATATTTCAAAAGTCATTGATTTCCAAACATACACTGTGTATTGTCTCTTAATTAGATGGGATTGGAAGCAATCAGTGAAATATCAGCTTTAAAACTATTCAACAACATTGCCCAATAAGTGTAGGTCAACGTGTTATTTACTTTCTAGCCAATCACCCCAAATCACTACAAACCAAATTTATAACTAATACAAAAAGATGTTATCATGTATGAAACTAAATCAATAAAAAATATTGTGTTTCATTCTGGGCAAACTCTTGGACCATATTGAAGCCTAGAATGTGAACCCTGTACCCCTTGTATTAAACACACAAGTAGAGTATTATTGAAATGTTGATATTGCTCTTGAGAATACACCCGATTCTCTCAGTATTCTCTGTCCTCCTCACGTACAAATATTTACCCGGGTCAGTGAATCATTTTGTTACAATACATTGCCCTCTTTTATCAATCACTCTGAGCAAACGTTTTGATGGGAGGGCACCTAATAAAGCAAATGGTGCTTTAAAAATTTAAATACCTACATACTCTCCTTTCCCCCTTAAAATTGATTGTTTGAAAGAGCTTCTGTTTGATTACCTGGTCATAACCTTTTTAGAGTGTGATTATGTTGATATTTCTAGCTGTTCAATGAAAACATTCACACATAATGACTTGAAGTGTACAATGACGAAGATCAAGGAAAGCAACTACATGTACGTATGACACTCACTGAACCAAATCTTTCATGTAATTATCATACAAACATACATAGAATTAAGTCAATGGAAAATTTGAAATTTGTCTCTATTTTGTAACCTGGGCATGATTACATTAAACAATTCTCAAAAGCAACATCATAGGATAATGAAAAATGGACACAATTTTCTGTTTCAACAGTCACAAAAAGCTACAAAGGCCTACAAAGAAAGAGGCATGGTTAAATTCAAATATTGGGCATGGAGACGTTACAAACGTATAATGGCATGTACATGAAGAAGTTTGTTGTGCACATCGAGGAGAGAGTTTAGTAGCGCGCTGTATTGAAAGAGTGAAGAGTGACTAACCCCTCTCACTACTTCATGACAAGAGGGAAATACAGGAAATGATTGCATGACGAGTAGGAAATGAGAGAAATTGTTGGATCACAACATTCCGCAAACAAGATTGCTAACTGGAAGAAGAAAATAAATAAGATGACAACATGGCGGCGAAGGTGCATGTCTATTTTCAATATGACCTAGGGTAACCCTTTTAAATAATAGTCCTTGGGATGCCTTCTAATTGTTAACAGTTATTCATTAACAGTATTCTTTTACACATTACACCATTATTCTGTCATCATTTAAACCTTTTCATCTCTTCCCAATTACACTTAAAATCTTGATAAGAAAGGGGAAAAAGAGAAATTCCAAGAAGACATAGGATGTTTAAAGGGACGGGATCGGCGGTTGCAATGGAGGAAAATCTCTGTTTGCTGATGCTTTAAAATAGTTCGTACACATACGAAATCCCGTCCCATCGAAAGTTTATCGAGAATCAGCGAAATGGCTAGATCCTCGGCCAAAATCGCTGTTATGTACGTAAGTCGAACGTACTAGCGTACGCACAAGGATATTGCGCTAGTATATCCCGCTTGTACGTACAGCTAAATTGCTGTTATTATTGCAAGGGATCGCCTCCCCGGCACACCCGGCGCTGGCCACGGTAGTGCATGGTGGTGAATTGCAAGATTTGCAAATGGAGTGAAGCTCAAGCAGATGCAATGCAAACTTTTCATTTAAACTTTCCCTTGATGGAACAATCAATCCACGTCCAAATTGATTCCTTTGCTCCATCCATATATCATATGCGCTGTGGAGACGTATTCTCGTACGATTGAAGCTCCTTTCGTCCGCCATTTCGTTCGAAAAACGCTCAAATAATGTATCGATGTAAGGCTTGTTGTGCGTGCACGATGATGGAATAAAACAATGTCCTAACTGCGCCCGGATTGTCGCCCGACCGGCTGGTCTAGCGCTGGCGCTGGCGATGCCTATGCTGGATTTAGCGCATCAACTGTCAAGCTTTGCTCACGCACTGCACTCGCGAGCGGTTTACGAAATCGTCCGAAGTCATGCGGCAATCTCCGAACTCGCCTTCGTGTGGACTCCGGAGTAATACACGGACTTTGCCGATCCCGTCCCTTTAAGACCTGAATGATGAACAGGACTGTTGATATATTTGCTTCAAAAGAAGTTGAGACTAGGCAAGCGTGAACAATAGAAGGTAATGGTACAAGGCTTATTCTATGTTGTTTTTGAGAATTGGTTTATGGAACCATGCCCAGGTTACAAAATGGAGACAAATTTCAAATTTTCCATTGACTTAATTCTAACAAATTTGCACTTACCGGTAATATACACTCTAAAAATCTAATTTTAGGTTGTAATGTCATTAATATTTAAGACTACTAAGCACATTTTAAGTACAATATTTAGTACATGTACATGTGTGTGTCCTCTCTAATTTAAAATGGGTAATTCTTTCTTTTTGTCATCAATAAATTCTTCTGAAGTTTGACTTTTAAAACAATGAGAAATAAAATCAAAACAATTTATCAAAATATCTGACAAAGATTTACAAAGAGGTGATAACCACACGTTAGAACGGATAAAATCGTTCAATGAAAGGGAAATTATTAATCTTCATACATGAAAACAATGTCTCATAGGAAGAAAAACAGATTGTGCCCCAATTATATGTAATGTGCATGTTGTAAATAGATTACATACAGGGAAATAGCCTGAAGGGATGGAAAACTAAATAGGCACTCGAGGGTGGAGCTATGCCAACAACATCTGTGCCCCGTCGTCTTCTAATATTCATTGTGGATCACTTATTCAATTGCCGGCCCAGTTTACTCATTCCAATTCAATAATGCATTAATTAATCTGTGGATCACATCAGGAATGCAGATTTGGAATTTGGAATTGCTTTGATTAATAGTGACAACATACTAGGCCGCTGAAATCATACCCGCTTTAATATCGTATGCAATGAAGTGACAGAGGAAGAGAGAAAAGGGGAGGAGATAAAAAGTCAGAGAGAAGGAGAGAAAAAGTCAGAGAGAGGGAGGGAGAAAGGGAGAGAGAAAGAGAAAGAGCGGGGGAATAAACATGCATCATTGCAAATTCATGCCACAAAAATCAGCTCTTCACTGAAAATACAATTACTAGTAGTATTAGAGTAACAATGTATGGGATTTAACCATCCAAAATCACACCTTCAATTATGTTATTGATGGGACAGCAAGATCTCTATTTTTGTATTTTGCTAATTAAAAGGGTGTGATAGATTCAAATCAGTCAGAAGTCTCAGAAATTTGTTATTGAATTAAAATTATATTTTTATTTCTGTGGTTGACATCTTGCAGGCCACCATTTAAGAACCTACATGTAGGATCAATAGCTTAGACATAAAATATGCATAGGAGCAAGTTATCGAAATGAATTAACATCTCAAATAGAGCTGGTTCAGTAAGTTATCAAAAATGCTTTGTTTAGCCTTTTAACCTCATGAGACAAATCGTTAAATGGAAACTCCACCCTGATATTAAGTTGGTTTTATTAGAAGCTAAAAAATGAGAGAAACAGGTCAATGAAAATATGAGCAATTTTGAAGGTTAGATCAATTAAACACAAATTGGCAATTCAGTGACGTACCTCGCAAGCTCCCCTCTCATTTGCCCCATGCTAAAATAACTGATATAATTTGTATTCACCCTCAGATAATTTTCATTCATACATTCACCTTATATATGTAATGTAATTATTTCAAATATGTTTTTATACAACCCCGTATGAAACAAATCTCTTTCATCAACAATAAGTAAGAAAATGAAAGTTTATAAAATTTTCTGTACAAAGATACATCACCGTGTTGCCAATTTGTGTTTCACTGATGACAACTTCAACAATTTACAACTTTTCTATTTTCAATTGAATATTGGTCAAACTCTCACTAATTTTTGTTTCTCTCATTTTTATGTTATTATTAACACCGACTTAATATCAGGGTGGACTTCCCCCTTTTAAGCTGTTGGAACATACCTTTTCTCCTCCAGGTAACTCTGAGAGGTGCTCCATCCACCAGACATTCTAACAGGGCATCTTCCCCTGGTAGTAGCCGTAGTGGGACGGGGCCTTTTGTGAGGTATAGATCAGATGGAACTTTTTGAGTTACCACTGATAATGTTGCGGAGTTGTTGCGCACAGTCTGCAAGGAGTTGGATGCGATGCACTTGTACCTGCCCTCATCTTCTAGTGTTACATTGTGAATCTGAAGTACGCCGTTCGGCAGGACTACGTGCCTGGCAATGGCATAAGAAAAAAACATAACATTTTTGGGTGTTGACAATATACACGAACAGAAATTTGAGCAGTGGTCACATCAAATAAGAATATCCTTTTAAAACTTTTATTTATTTATTTTTTTAATGTAAATCAAGTGTGTGAACATAATTTGAAATATCACCAATTCAAAGTTCTTATTCATGTTGCAACATGCCAATTCAGTGCATAATTGTGTTAATAATAGTAGGGAGGTTAGGAAATAAGGGGTAGGACTACTATTATTAACACAATTATGCAATGAATTGGCATGTTGCACCTTGAATTGGTGATATTTCAAATTATGTTCACACACTTGATTTACATGCAAAAAATAAATGAATAAAAGTTTTAAAAGGATATTTCAAAGTAATACCTGATTTTACCATTTTTGTAATAATCTGCTTGAACTTAAACATAATCCCTCCTGGATATGTAAGTTTATCCTTTTTTTATTGGGTCTCAAACTAATCCTCCAAAAAATATTGGAAAATGTTGAAACCTGCATTATCAAAGTTGCATAAAAAGAGATGTGTAACTTACCTGATAGCATCTAGTCTGATATTCGTTCTCTCACTGCCACTCCTGAGGCTGATATGTTTCCATGTTATGTTTACTTTAGGGACACCATAGACATCGCATTGAAACCTGGCGACCCCTCCCTGATAAGCTACTGTAGGCTCGAGTTGAGTTACAAATTGAGGTAGTTCTGCATTTCAAAGAAAAGGCAATAGCAAAGGAAGAAGGATTTAATGAAATAGCAAAACCGATCACAACATGAGATTAAGGAACTATCAGAGAATTATACACATACAATATATTCTACAGGTACAACAGCAATGTACTATCAGTATTTGTTAGTTCTTTTCATATGCATTCATATTAATCTACAAGTCAATCCCTGGGGAGAAAAAAACAATAACTGAAATGGACATGAAGAGTAATCAAGGTATTCCAAGTTGAATGTCAGGTTAAATCTGGGGATAAAGTGGGAGTTTTAACTCTCGAACAGACCACAACAAGAATTTTGAGCGTTACTAAGGAAATGAGTTATTCAGCACGCGACTACACCCAAGATTACAAGTCAATCTCTCCCACTGATAACAAGCAACCAAATTATTTATAAGCAGAGAATGAATAAGATAACACAAACGCTACTCTCCTTTTTCTGATTATAATTGAGTGATTAGTTTGATAACCTCCTGAGCAGTGTAAGAAATGGCTAATGGTTTGCTTTGAATCATAGGCAAGGAAGACTTTGGACCATATATTGTACAAAATGCATGAGGAATGAATAATGGATAGTAGCTTCGTTACTACTTCTGAAGAAGAAGAAAATAATAGACAAATATCCTAGATACTTACTCCCATACAACTTTTATAAACTCTCCTTTTTTCAACAACAAAACCCCCCCCCCCCCCCAAAAGAACTATTTATACAGGCATTACCATACAAACAAAAATAGCTCGATAGATGGAGAATATAAAACAAATCTTATCGTAATTATCTACTCCTTTTTTTTTTCACTATACATTTTATTTGTTATTGCTTTCTGTTTTTCGAGATTCTATTACCTTTAATGAATTCAATGGCTAGGTGCTAACAAGAAATACGACTTAAAACAATTTAAAAGGTTTCAAAATACTTCCCCACCCCCCCCCCCCCCCCTCTTTTTTCCTCTTTCTACAAGCATTTTGAATTTGGAGAAACTAACTTGCAGTCTTGTATTCAGAAATGCAATGTGGATTAAAGAATAATTCTTTCAAATGCTGTGATTATTTTTAACAGATAGTACAGGCAATGTACAGCATAGCATAGGTATGATAACACCTAGTCCAAGAGATGAATCAATTAAACTTGATGAAATAAATATATTTCCTTCATATGCTTAGGGTGCTGGATAAATACATCATTTATGGACTTTCTGTTGCCCATTACCTTGCATTATCCAAACACAATAATCCTTTTTAAACTCGACATTTCAGAATACATCTCCTTAATTTCTACCTTACATATCCTGTATTTCAAATCCATGTTTCAACATATTCATTTTATAATGCATGAACCTCTCCAACAAAATGTCCATTCATTTTTGTTGATTCATTTCTATCGATGAACCTTCACCTGCACAGTAATCAATAACATTTACAACCATGACCGGAATTGAACCTGACAATCTGATAGCAAACAGAACTTGATCTAGTTTGTAGTGACCTGTCAGAATCCTGTGTATACAATATTTATTTTTTACTGACCACCAGTTTGTTTTTTAAGGTGATATTTTATGACTAATATCTTTTAAACAAATCATTAACTTCTTTTAAATATTTGTCAAGCGGACAGGTCACAAAAAACTGACAAGAAAATTCAAAACATGTGATGTTCCTATAAAATCATGGCTTGAGAGCATCGAGTCCTCTAGCTGTCTGAGATTTCCTTGCTATTGTTCGTAACTTTACAAAAAATATGTGTCCAATTTTGATTTTCACTACCAATAAATTCACTACACAAGACAACTTCTAAATCCAATTCAATATCTGGAAATTGCAGTTTTAGGCATAAGGCTAGGATATAGTAATTATGGAAGTGTTATATTAACAAATGTCATATTAGATAATATTGTGGTTTTAACTCAGAAATTCCACCCTGTGGGAATATTCACTTCATATATCACCATCTTCACATGCAATTTGCATGTGCAATACAGAAGGTATACAATGTATCTTGGGAAAAGCTGGTTTTCCAGAAATAAAATTCCTAACAAGGCTTTCAGCCATTGACCTTAAAATGACCAAGGAAAATAACCAATGAAACCCAATCTCTAAAAAGATGGAGCAAAGTTAATGCGCATCAATCATTCTATCATAAAATTGCCCCTGGGTTTGAAACGGACATGCTAAATTGTAAACACTATATACTCTATCAAGATCTTATTTCCCAAGGCTCATCAGCTTCAAACCCTGGGCCATCCATGACCATACCATTGACCATGCAATGCTTTGTGGTGAAAGAAGTAGGAGATAAGGGCCATTTACACTGCCAACCCCTAAAACATGGGTTTTCCTTTAAGTGCAGAGTTTCGTTGGACAAACACAACGAAAAACCCACCTCTAGAGTGAGGTTTCGATAAACTCCTGCTGAAACTCCTGCTGCATCTCCACCAGTTTTTGCAGTGTTCACTCTCTATACACTGGTGAATTATTTCGTTTTTTGCTTACGCGACTCTCCTCACTTCTGCGCTAATCACATTGAGATAATGAGAGCAGCGACAAGTGCACTACTCACCCCAAACCAGAATTAGTCAACACCAACGTTTTCCTCACACATTTTTCAAGTAGTGTAAATGACTAAATAACCAAATAGATTTTCAAAATGGGTATTTTTTTATTTTTTATCAGTGTAAAAGGGCTTTTATTTATAGGAATAATTTACAGAGAGCTTATATCACAGTTACCTAAATTACACTATATATCCCATGCCCAGTCCTGGGGGTATCATTTCAGCTTGATTTATGGTGTATACTGCATAAAAAGTAAGGCCTGTTAGGAAAACATTCACAGTGACGACGGACCTCCTTATTAGAAGAAAAACAGGAGAATGAAATGTGACTAATAAGGGGAATCAGCCTGAATCATGCAACTTTATAATATAAGAACTTGTTTTCATTTGAAATCACCAGATAAAAATCTTTTGCCACTGTGGTCAGTCTTAAAAGAAAACAAAAACAATACAAAAACTCATAAAATATTATGTCTAATATGATTGGTGTGAACTGTGTACAGTGTTTAAGTTAAGTATGTTGACAAAAAAACATTGCACAACGACAAAATATTTGGCTCTGTGTTATAATTCTCTTCTTCCTTTCACATCATTAAATTGTCTGAATGAATAAGTTCATTCATGTGAGACTACAATCCATTCATGATGGCAATGGAACACATCTAACGCAAAAGTTTTTCGCCTCCAGTGTATAGATCTAACGTTGATATTACTACAAGTTTACCCCTTGTGTCAAAAGGGCCCACAAAATTGTCACGGAGTAACCTATAATAATACCATCTGAATATAATTCTATATTTACAAAAAAAGACTACCGGTATCTATCAAATTTTACTGTACCGGTAATGCTGGTACTAGAAAACTTTACAATGCTTTCTTTTTCTGGCATACTACATCATCTGTCATAGTTCAGTTTAAGTTAAAGTTGCTCAAGCGTGGGTATATAGAGGGCAGCACACGAACGTACACACGGGAGCGATATACCCATTGGCTCAGTGTTATGTAGTAATCGCCAAGTTGCCTACTCCACGGACGACTATCTACCCACGCATGATCATCTTTAACTTGTAAATTGTACACCGATATCATGCAATTTTTTAATAAGAATCAGCGTTAATTATATGAAAATAAAAGATATAATGTATGCCTTGAACTAGTTAATGCCTGCTACAATTTAGTTGGCTTTGGACAAAACAACTCATGCAAGTTAAAAACTTCTTTTCTCTTTCCTTCTTGTTTCTCATACTTTTTTTTATTTTATAGCAATTAATGTAATTTTCCGATCATAATGACAAATATTATCTGATAAATATTGATATTAAATGTACTCACTATAATAAAAATCTGTAATGTACTTGAATGTTCTTCACGATTTTGAAATGGGTGCACCGTTAAATAAAAGCAGGTTTGAGAAAGAAAACATAGGAAGGGAAACTGGTGGAAGAGTTCTATTTGAGAGGAGAGTTATGGATGTAAATTATCTGAGTTGAGTTGAGCTGTACAAAGGGGGGTCTGAAAGGTCAGGTGGATTGTGGGATTCCCAAGGGCACACAGCCAGAGAGACAAGGGGCCAATGCCACTCACATCACACATGTCTACCATTTCAGCTTTACCATGAACCTGACCCTAAGCATTAACCCACAAGATGAGAGAGAGGGAGGGAGAAAGAGAGAGAGAGGCAGAAAAAGAGATGGAGAGTCATCTGTATTTTCATCGTTGGATGAAGGAAGACCCATGCCAGTATTAAAAGCAACGTTGCTTCACAACATGTATTGATTCTACAGCTATCATCGTCCATTTTTTTTCATCCGACATGAAAAGAGGCCCCTCTTCCCTTCAGTATATTCATTGACAATGGTACATTTACGATTAACCTGTTGCAAGGAATGTACGTGTAAGTTGTAGTTACAAACTGTTTCGTAGTATTTGTAAACGGGGGATGAGGTCATCCAGACGGAACTATTTTCACCAGGTGCTATTAGCACTGGATGCTTCCTACACAACACCAAACACAGACCACATGCATACGGTACACACAAACAAATGCACTACGCACACGCTGACCATTGCGGAAGGTCAGTGCCAAGTGCATCAGCTTAGCTCGGCTCCTAGTGGAGTAAAGCCTGTGTGTAGCATCAAAGGTCATTTAGAATAAGCCTAGATGCAAACACAATGGGGGCCCATTCAGGGTAAACTATGATCAAAATGAGATAGAGTTGCAAAATGTTTTTGTGTTTGCTACAAACCAGAATTGGCTCACTCAATGGATGCTAAATGGCAAAGCTGTGTGTGTGGGCAAAGCGGGAGGGAGGGTAAGCACTACAATGAATGGCCTGAAATGGTCATTGCCATCTACAGCGGGGGAAGCAAGATTTTATGGTCAACTTATGAGGCTTCTTGGAAATCACCAAATAGGTCAAACCCTGATGGCACAAATGGGCGATTGCCACAAGTTTGGGGTTAGTAGGTCAGTTCTGATGCTGTTTGGTTTATCTTGCCATGGCCATGGGGCTTTGTTCAACTTGATTATGAACTTCACCACTGATAGATCCACACACACACACATTGGTGTGGCTTTATTTTGTTAACCTACACTTCCCACCTTACAATAAAAGGCAGGAAGTTGGAAAGTCCTGAATTGTGACATCATTATCACAAAACCCTCTTCCCTCTATTTATATGAGCCTGTTAAGCAATTCTAGACCTTTCGTCCATTCAACCCAACAAAAAGTAGGATCGTGATGTTCTTACATCAGCTATTAACTGCTCTTTACCTGAAACCATCAATAGGTGGATTTATTCCACTGAACGGAAGATCTGGAAAAAAAAGTTGAACAGGAATGGGTAGGGGGGGGGGGGGTCAATAAATCATTTCACCTTATGCCACACTCTATTTTTAACTCCTTTATCTGTGTGAGAACTGGACAAAGCAGAAAGGACTTTCCATCAGTTAACCAAGCTTGACCTGGTATTAGGAAAAACAACTATATGATAGGGAATGAAGTGCAAAATCCTTTTCAAACATTTTAGAACCTCAAAGAAAGAAGAAATTTCAGCAATTAGCAGGTCATAGAAAAAAGGTATTGGAACAGCTTTTCCATCTAAAAGGTACTATGTCCCATTAGCAGGCCAACAAAATGAAAAGGCTAAATTCCAATGACATTTGAAATATAATACTAATTTAGAACTTCCCTCAAAACAGAAGGGCTTGAAAATATTTGTGTGTGTGAAAATAACAACCATTAGTTATCCAATCGTCTTGATCGAGCGCGCTCGTTTAATTGAATAGTCTGATTCAGACCCTTGAACCAAATGGTTGTACGTTTTGTGTTGCACAAAGATTCAATCAGCAACAGTTTGGCCATTACAAGAAGTGGGTTGATGTGAACAAAAATGCTCATGTACTCATTTACAGCTCATTTTATGTATATTATTACCAAAGAAAAAAAAAGGTCAGTCAGTCACTCAATAGTGTCTGACAGTGAAGTCTAGAAAGTAAACATGTTTCCTTGCATAATTTGCATACTAGGTGCTAGGACACTGCTAACAGATAGGACATACAGCACGTGACATATTCATAATTCCTAAAAAAAAATTCTACAGAATTTGATGTTGGCTGCAAAAGGGATCCACTTCCTTTAAAGCCTCTGTAAAGTGTTGGGAGCCCCAAATTCGCTCCGAATTTGATGGCAAAATTTCACTTAAATTGGATCATAATGTAAAAGAGGATGTCATTTAAGACACGCTTCTGCAAAGATTTCCCCCCCCCCCCCAAAAAAAAAAAATATATATATATATATATAATATGTTTGAAGATAAATTTTGATTAAAAAAATACATAATTTGGGTTATCTGTTGTATGCAGAAAACCTAAATTATTTGTTTTTTTATTTAAATTTTCAACTTCAAACACATTTGTTTTGAAAATCCTTGCAGAAATGTGTCTTGAATAAAGTCCTCTTTCACATTATGATACAATTTAAGTGAAATTTTGCCATCAATTTTTTTGTGCTCCAACACATTAAAGAGAAGCTATAAGTAAAATGCAAGTGCTTCTCCCTCTATTCTTGCGTACTTCTTGGCACAAATTGTAATATATCAGAGTTCATTTTGTTTCTGTGACACCCAGTTACTATCCAGACTCCCTTGGGTATACCCTAACTTCCTTTCTTCCTGGACTAACTCATTTTCAGACTTACAAGGTTATCAAGGGGGATATCTGGAGGCAACCACACAGTTCTATGACTCTTCACCCCTAGAAAGAACCTTCCTATAAACTCTCTGCCCTGGCTCAGTCACACTAGGGGCGCGTTTATTGGGTCTTGCCACTAGATATGTACATATCGTACCCCACTATCATACCCCACTATCATACCCCACTATCGAACCCCACTATACGGAAGTGATTTGCGGGATGTCGCATTTATCGTCCCTTCACGATTCAAAATAAAGGCCTTGTGTCTGCGCAGCTGTTTTGACCCTGGAAGCAGACAGTTTCTCGGAGGTCAACTACACACACATTTTGAGAAACTACTCAAAATTATTGTACGCAGATACATAACTTGGAGGAAGAATACAATAGTTGTCCAAGAAAAGCCACAGAAATAGTGATATTTAAAGAGTTACTATAGGTACAATCATTATCGAATGGGCCTGCTGCTCCGAATTACACGTGTGTAAATTGAACACGAGGCTAGATCGAAAACAAATACCGCCCTCTACGATAAAAAACAGTATAACAAAGGATTCGAGTATTGCAGCAGGCCCCTTGCGATAAAAATGTACACAGTTACTCCTCGATTATCACAATTTCTGTGGCTTTTCTTGGACAACTATTGTATTCTTCCTCCAAGTTATGTATCTGCATACGATAATTTTGAGTAGTTGTCTTTCCAATTGTGCTCTCGTAGTTTTTAATGATTTTTTCTTGTTACGATCACGTCTTTGTTTGGGTTCGTTCTGGCACGCATTACAGCCAACGACGAGGAGCATGGCGCATTTTTCCGAGACTAGTCTGAACTTGCCTTGCAACAGCTATCCATATCAAAACTTCTGTGAATACCAAGTAATTTCAGCTTTTAAAAAAAAGCATGCGATGTTTAAAATAAGAGATCAATATTTATTTGTCTTTAACAAATTATTTGATCGTTATGTTGTAAAGAAGATTTTTTTAGAAAGCCGTTTTATAATTCTAACATTCATTTTTTTTTAACCTGATTTATTCAACCTGCATGAATCAAAATGGCGGCTCGAATGTTGTCTTTATATTTTTGCTCGAGTTTTTTTTACTTTGAGAGGCACGATAATGGCACTAAACATCGCCAATCATGGATGAAAATAATGTCAAATGGAAGAATATACCAATCTGTGCCGAGGTATGCATGTGTTGATTTATTTGACTGATAAAAAAGGTCACTTTTAAGGGACATACTGATGATATGCGCTTTTTATAGAGGCAAGTAACAATTCCTGCGAGCTGATTTCGGGACACCGGGTCCCGATCGGTGCAAGGCCGTCGGGACCCGGTTTATGAAAAACCCGACATGACTCGGGCCTAATCGCAACAAAATTTCTGTGTGTGAAAGGCTCGTGATTAGTTTAAACACGTTTCAAACACGTTTATACCAATCATGTTTATAGAATTTTAGCTGTGTGTGAAAAGGCTGTAAGTACCAGCAAGCTATTAGGGACCTTTAGATTCGCACGAAGACAATGGGGATTGCTACGATCGACGTCCTTTTAATGCACTGCCTTGAATGGACGTCACACATATCAGTCTACGCAAATCTAAAAGTCCCTATTATCAAACCTCGACACCCATCGGATCATGAAGCAAACATAATGAACAAGAAGATTAATGAACTTGATAGATTGCTTTATCCCCGGTATATAGCCATATTTCTATGAAAAATCATTCATTCATTTACAAATGGGTTTTCAAGAACTATACAGTTGTTGATGACATGGTACTTCCGTATTTGTGTCGCCACTAACACTCAATATTTCTAAAACCATCTGCAGCTCATGAATTAGAAATGAAGGTTCTGCTAACAGGAGCTCAGAGTGATTAAAGCTCTTGAAAAAAATTAAAATGATATCCTAAAGTAGCTCCCATAACAAGCTGTAAAAGCTTACACTAAACAATTGGAATAAAAGTAATTGCATTTTTAAAGACATATAAAATGTAGCTATAGAAACATCCACTTGGTCATACCTTTATGGTTAATCATTAAATCTTGAATTCTAATTCTATATATTCCTTGTTGGAACACCGCCAGTAATTTTCATTTCCTATTTGTGCTGTGAACTGTTGAGAATCAATCTGAGGTTTAAAGATTGTTCTATACCGTAATCGTAAAGATCAACAAATCATTTATACTGCTGATGATCCCCAGTGATTTTCACATGAAAACAAAAATCTGTGATGCCTCTTGTGGTGTTTGTACAGTGGATACAGCTTGCAATACAAGTGCCTTTTCTGTAAACTCTAGGCTGTGTCTATATGTTGATATATACATGTACATGTATTATTTAACCTTGTTTTCCCTCGCACTCATGTCTATGAAACTGGCATATGATTGAGAGGGCTTCTTTCATATTTTAGCAACATTGCTACAAACGGTGGTTTATTGTCAGATTTGAAGGAGAGTGAATACCGTAATAAAATCTTCATTGAACGCAATTATCATGCATCAAATAAGTTTACCGGTAGTTCAGAAGCGAAAAGGTCTAGAAAGATAATTTTCAAACACCAAACACCTGTTTACCAAGTCTCTTTAAGATGATGATACACCCACACAAGCGGGCAGAAACCTGCTGGACATTCAAGCCTAATACTAGTTTGCAGAGGTCAATTTTTGTGATTTGCATTGGCATGGAGCCAAGCCACTGCCCACACAAAACAGGACTTTGAGCAAGCATATGCATAGGAGATTGCAACCTCAACTTGGCTTTTGATTTCCCCAACTGCATTGATACCAGCCATGCCAGCTCTGTTTTCTTTCTTCTCTCAACCACAGAGGGATAAAAATGGATTGGTATGTCAACTATTTTGTACGAAGGAAGAGCTTTTCAGGGTGCTTCCTAGGTTTACCATTCATTTCCACGAATACAGTTAGCCCCGCGCAATCAATAAAGAATCGCCATGACGAACTTTGCAAACAAAACACAATAGAACCAGAAACCAAACTCCTCTTTTGTTTATTTTTGTGTTGTTTTGTTTTGATTTGTTTCAGTTCCTTGGTTTTTAGCCATTTGCTCATTTACCTATTAAGTCCATGAACATTAGAGAAGATAAGAGGGTTTTGTTGACTCATGAATAATTGTTTTCCACTTCAACATCATCAGAATTCTTCCACATTTCACATTTTCTCATGTAGAAAATTGGCTTGCATATTTTTCCTATCCTTACTGAAAAAGAACGAGTTCAAGAACTCGATGCTATGCTATTTCATAATTCATAGATTGCGAACATTATAAATAACTCAAAATAAACAAGGCCTGTGGTACAAGCCACGATAAAACTCTATCTACTGATATGTAAGCTATTTTGGCAGGAATCAGTAAATATCATATAACAGCGCCTCTGTGAATCAGGGGGAGAATGAAGAGGACAAGTTCACTCTCTTCATGCAAGCACAGCTAGCTCACCAGATAATTCTAAGCATGAATTTTGGGCACAAAGCCAAGTGCACCATTTTCGCACTCAAGAACTGCTGAGCTGCATGGCCGAACGTGGGACAAAGCACGAAGCGGGGGTTTCCTTCAGTGCGCCGCAGCAATGCATGGTCGTACTGAATTACAACAAGCACTGCATGAATAACAACCCACAAGGTGTTTTGACGTGTGCATGTAATATGCATTTATTCATCCATCAGAGTGAGTACCTGTGTAAGAGTTGCAGGCTGATGTGTTCCTAAAAGGCCGCTTGGAGTAAATAAGAGTCACATGATCTCAGATGTCCATATTGTGATTTAAGGGTGCACAATTTAGAGGTGGTGCAACTCCTGTGCTGTGCGCCCTGAAAATGTATCTAGGCCATGAACCAAATACACTCCTACATAATCACTTCGAGTCTGACTAAAAACAAAACAGTCATTTTGAATAGGCCTTCGAAGATCAGATTGGTCTCATTAAGCATTTGTACATGTAGTTGGTGACATCTACATGTATGTTGCAAAATCAGTTTAGGAATCAATCCATGGAAAAGAAAATTCTCATCAATTTCTTGAAGATTGAGAAAACTCTAGATTAAGCTGGAAAATAGCAGAAATATTGTATAGCAGATGTTATGATGAAAACAGATAGGCCTGCCCCCAAAAAAGTACCAGTATCTTTTTAAACACAGTGTTTGTTTTCTATTATAAATATATATATTGTGCTCTCCGATGACAATTGCCTGTGAATTACAAGGTCAGCAAACTTACCAGCCTTGAGCATTTAAACGATTTCCAATTACATGTATATGGGATCTGTTTTGATCATTTTCATCATTGTTTTGATTTTGACACAGAGCAGCACACATGTTCGTGTACATACAATGTACATGTGCAGGCACCCACTCAGCTTCAGAGCTTCTTAGTCATGTACTCCTCAAAAGAAATTGTCTTGCCTTGTGAAATGTAAACATACCTGGGGGTCAAAGAACTTTTATGAGGTAGTTCATCCACTTGGTAGTACCATTTCATTTAGGTGATATTAAATGGACATTGCCCCTGTTCACATTGTAAAGGTTTTGTTTGGATGATAGCCTTCCATAGGGCTTGTAACCGAAATGATGTTAGACTTCGGTTTTTAGTCAAAACAGTTTAACCTACGATTACTCTTATTCTTTCAATAATTTTTTTTTTTTTTAATTGTTATTATTACCAGAACTATTTATTTTCAGATTTTTGCACATCTAAATTGCTCAAGCTCCAGTTTATTTTCTATTTTCACCGTCAACTGTAATAACTGTTTCTTCTTTTTAATGGGTTTTAAAATACATTGCTTCACTTCACTTCCGCCTTCGGAGATGATCCTCTACTCTTAAACCAGAGCGATGCCCATGAAATGGAATACATTGTGCAGATCTAAGCCCTAAAAATTCTCTCTTAGGTAAAATTCTATAGAGAACACAAAAGCTTGGGAAATTATAGCATATCAAAACGTATGCCTGGCTTATTTTCAATAGGGGCATATTGGCCGATATAAGCACCATGTTTATTGTGTACATTAACCGTGTGATATTCATTAACCGCGTGATATACATTTAGCATTGCTTCATTGGCTTCCTAACACACCTACACATGTATACAGGTGTTAGTGTTATGGAAAGAGAAAATCAATAACCAAACTAACCTGGCAACTCAATTTGATTATACTACAAATACAAATAATTTGTTTGTTTTAAGAATATTTGATTACTTTAATTGCTGTATAGTTTGATGCTTAATGTTTTCAAGATGTGTGATAATTGTTACAACATTGACATGCAAGTGAAGTTGTTTTTATCTTGTTAACTGAATGTATTTGGGCCAGCTGGCTACCAGGTTCAGTACCGCTAGGAGATATCGCGGTTTTATGAAATAGTGTGAAAATTGATTTTTCACTTTGAAACCTCTGTACACGAAAAAGGAACAGTTTAAAAGGTATTATATACCTCACTTAAGAAATCCAGCCATCTGATTGGTCGAATTGCATTCATAAACTTCAACTGTTCCTGTAAAATTCTCGGTAACCATGCTTAAAACATTTCAATATTTTTAATAACCATGGTTATTAAAAATAGTTGGTCAGCCTCCATGGTTACCCCATAGGTTTACATGTTAAAAAATGGTTTGAGCGATGGAGGATACCGTATGTGTGCGAAGGATTGGTCGGTAATTTCAATACAATTGAATCTCGATCGATCTTACCGACAATTTTATCTTGCATTGTTGACATGAAGACGAAAATAAACTTCCAAAAACAAAAAAACAACATCTGCCGATAGATCTTGATCTAAGTTCGTGCCAATATGCATTGCAAAAGTAAAAGAAGGGTCCGTTTCATGGAGCTTTTGCGAAGCATCCCTCACGCGGAGCCGTTTTCAATTCATTTTAATGTATATATTGGAGAAAACTGCCAAGCATGTTAACGGCGCGCGATAGCCTAGTGGTCTAAGCGTTGGTTTTCGATACACCTCTTGTTTTACGCAAGAGTTCGAATCCCGTCTTCGACAAAAATGAAAATATATTTTTTATTTTTTATTTTTTAGTCTATTTTTTTTCGGCATATAAAAGTATTAATGACTGCTTTAATATTCGAGAAATAGTTGTTTTCATACGCTCTCGGGAAGGTTACAATTGGGCTATTCCCCTCGGCAAGCCTCGGGGAATAGCACAATTCTAAACTGCCAAGCATGTTAACGGCGCGCGATAGCCTAGTGGTCTAAGCGTTGGTTTTCGATACACCTCTTGTTTTACGCAAGAGTTCAAATCCCGTCTTCGACAAAAATGAAAATATATTTTTTATTTTTTATTTTTTAGTCTATTTTTTTTCGGCATATAAAAGTATTAATGACTGCTTTAATATTCGAGAAATAGTTGTTTTCATACGCTCTCGGGAAGGTTACAATTGGGCTATTCCCCTCGGCAAGCCTCGGGGAATAGCACAATTCTAACCTTCCCTTGAGCGTAATAAAACAACTATTTCTCTCAAAGCAGTCATTAATACTATACTATGTCCCATTTGCATGCCAAAAAAATGAAAAGGTTAAATTCCAACGGCATTTGAAAGATAATACTATTTTAGAACTTCTCTCAGAACCATTTTCAGACCCTTTTACTGAATGTTCGTACATTTTGTGCTGCGCAAAGATTCAATCAGTTTATTATGGCCATTACAAGAATTGAATTATTGATGTAGAAAAATTCTCATGTACTCTTCGCACTTTACAGCTCATTTTTAGAATGTTATTACCAAAGAGAAAAAAAGTCAGCCAGTCACTCAAAAGTGTCTGACAGTGAAGTCTAGAAAGTAAACGGGTTTCCTTGCATAATTTGAATATTAGGACGCTGCTAACGGTTATTAGGACATAGTCATATGTGACATACCGTAATTAACGGTGTATTAACTGCACCGTTTTGCCGCCGAAAAAAATTCAAAGTCGGGGGTGCGGTTTATACACGGTACACACAACAACAACAACAACAACAACAACAAAAAAATTAAAGTTTCGATATATGCCCCTCCACCTGGCGCTATGCCTGACAATGTCTCCCAGCTCAGTAATCGGTGTGTTGACTCACCACTCGGAAACTAGAACAACACTCAAATTTGTCTGTCATCTTGGTTTGAAAGTAATCTTTCTGATAGATTTCAATATGTAGTTGTAATTCTATTACACGACGTACCACAAGGTTCTCTCCTTGGTCCTCTAGTTTTTTAAGTCGGCAAAAAAAAAGTCAGCAAAAAAAAAAAGTCAGCAAATTTTTTTTTTTTTTTTTTTTTTAAATTAAAAAAAAAAAAATTTAGGGCGAAAAAGAGGGGTGCGATTAATACACGAGGGCGGTTTATACAACGTTAATTACGGTATTCATAATTCCTGCAAAGTTCATACAGAATTTGATGTTGGCTGCAAATGGGACATACCCGTAGTACCTTTAAAGAAAAAGTTAGTTCATTATTTATTTTATTTAATCCAGTTTTCATAGTGTAATTATTCAACCCATTGATAGATTTCATTAGTAACTACATGTATTTTATTGCCGAGTCAAAAATGGGCCAGAGCTGATTTCCTCATGGCTGAATTTTGCACAGATCACGTATTCTCAATATTGGTCAATATATACTGGGTGTTCTAGGCGAGCATATACCTGTATAAATATTTACTTAGGACTCAACTGTTGTCCATGTCATTTGACCATAATGTGACAGGAGTTTGGATAGCCAAGCATGTTAGGCCTTGAAGGGTTGAAGTATCATGCTTATTCAAGAACACTCATGACCACAAGGTTCATGGCCCTTCATGTGTATGTGTATGTGTGTGGCTCTCTCTCTCTCTCTCCCTCTCTCTCTCTCCCTCTCCATATCTGTGTTATTAAGTTAACCCACATCCGTAGCTGTGTGGCAGTGATTATGACCTCGTCATCCATAGTCCCACCTTTCACACAGTAGTAATTGCTATTGATCCCACAACCATCTGCACATTTGTTTCAATGGTGTTTTCATACAAGCATGAATCAGTCAATGTTAATTTCAAATTCAATATGCCATTCTACCATTTTCATTTCCTAAGATGTAGCTTAAAAGGAGAGGGGGGGCTCCAAGTCGTAACAGGCGGTCAACCGCGGCAACGGCTGAGATCAAGTGCCAGTTTTATTACATTGCCTTCAGAAGTCGATTTCCATTTTAACCTTTACAATATTGCTACAGCAATCCCTACATATGGGACAACAGTAATACTATACAACCTTGGAGCATTTCATTCTGAAATGACCCATTCATTGACAGTCACCCTCACAGTATTCACAATTATATTCTAATTTTGCTTTTGTTTTTTGTTTGTTTTGCTATTGTTTGTTTTGCTATGGTTTGTTTTTATGATGTTGTTGATTTTTCAATTCGGTTCAACTTCATGTTGTTGTTTGATAACAAAAAAAATAATTAATACTATTAAAAATTTATATCATATTGCTACTGTAATCAAGGTAAAACACTTACATGTACATTTGTAAATCTAACTAGTTCTAAAGCATACTTTTTTCACACACATCCATAGTCTAACACAGTAATATTAGAGGTCATATGATAAAAAGAATGATTTTGAATGTAATTTCCCATTTCTCCTCCTTGAAATTTGCCATGTGACTGAACAGGTGGCTCGCTCATCTCACCTAGTTTCCATGGTAACACAAAAAGAAGTCAAAGGTTATGCCTCGCTGGAGTACAGTCTGTCTTTCCAGGTCTACTAGTCAATAGTCATGGGCCAGCCCAGAGCTGGGAGGTGATCCCTATAACCCTGCATATACATGTATTTGAACTACATATGTAGGCACTCCATGTGCATGCTGTAATAATTACCTTCCCCTCAGCCTCAAAATGTACAATGAAAGATCTATTTTGAAAGTGATTTCCTGTGTACAGACAAATAGATTTACTAACAACTCCACACTCAACATTTGCCAATACCACATGTGAGGAAATTTAGGCCTATTTGTTCATGATAATCTTAGGAGGAAGTGACCTGGGATTCTGGGAACATACATGTACATGGACTAGTCATTTCAAGCTTATTCGGAGATCAACTCGAAGAGAAGAACCAAAACACTGATATTTACATAATACTATCAACAGAAATAAGAGCTCTGAAGCTTAAATGTTTAAGATATTAGATTAAGGTAGGTTTGTTTGAACAACCTCATTTTCAGTTAGTTTGCTGGTACATGTACAAAGGATTTGGAATTTGCCAGATTTTGATTAATTAAATATGAAATAGGCTCTAACCTGTAGCCCCTTTGCCCTTGACAACTTGTAAACGGCTGATGTGGGCTTGAATCAAGGTGTTATGATTTTATTTTATTTTTAATTTTGAAAAAGTGTTTGTTTGCTGACCATCCTTCCAGGTTTTTTGTTTTTTTCAATATAAACTATTGATTATTTAGATAGTCTATTAAAATATACGTTTAAACTCCAATTTAAGAAAAAATAACAGCATAAGAGAATTAGTCTAAAGATACTTGTCATCTATTCAAATAGCAGTAATTATCTCATTTAATCATTAGAAGTGGGGAAAAGGTCCTCTGCTAGCTTGACATTACATAATTATAGAGAATACTCTGGAGAAAAGTCAAGATCGGAATGCCATTATGCAACACGAGCCCTGACTTAATAATTAATGGTTCGCCTCGAGAGGAAAAAAACTCACTTCCTATTTAAAACAGAACCAATAAAACAATTGACATTCCTGATAGTGAACAAATCGAGTTGAGCTTACCCCTTCTCTCCTGGCCTCTTTATCAAATCTTAAGTTTTCTAAAAATCTCTTCTAGTCAATGAGTATTTGATTTTGTTTATGCCTAAGTTTGATGTCAGAGGTATCATGTAAACAAGTATGACATGCGTTTAACTTTATTCTTTACTTTTTTTAGTTTAACGAAGTGGTTAATCAATTGAAGCTTCTAAAGAAAGGGCTCAGAAATGTCACTAGACAGCAGTTCAATATTCCTTGAAGCCTGTTTGCACTAGCTAGGAGAACAAGCAATGGATGTCCATGTGGATGTAAGACCTCCTTTGTGAGGATTTCATCACAACCTGTCGCCACTTCCCCATAACAAGTGCTCCACAAGATCTTCCATCTACTTGGGTCACTACTGTAGATCAGCATGCCTTGTACTACAGTGTATACAGGCAAACACAGGTTTGTTTACATGTGTCAAAAAGGTTTTGTTAACACCTTCCAATTATATTTGTCATGTATCTCAAAAAAATCTGAATGATATTTAAAAATGCCAATTTATTTTATTTAGAGAGGTGAACACTACGGGTGTCTTTAAATTTTGATTGGCTACATCTTAAAAAGTACAAAGTTGTCCTCATTGAAATTTCATAGGTGGTGTGTAATTTATAATGTCTCATCTTCCTGTGAATATGGATGTGAGCAAAAACTTAGTTTCATTTTTGTACGACATAGAGATATTGCCAATCAAATTCTTGTTGCATTTTTTGAGAGAGTGGTTAAAATCCCTACGAATTATGTACTGAAGCAAATGCCACTAACCACTTGTGTTTCAAATCTCCTAATGGCTGGGATTTATTACAGCTCATGTTTATGGGATTTAGAGTTTCATATCTTCATCTGATCCAGCTCAAATAGATTATGTTTAGTTATCATTTAACTAATGACCTCAATCAAATTTGCTGAAATGTAATACCAGTAGAGGACAGTTTAAAAACAAATTCAATTGGGGGCCTTTAGCTGTTGCAGAATATTGCTTGTGTTGTGCATTCTATAACTCTATAGAACTTTTACTTAATTACATGTAAATACTTCACTATAAGCAGAAAAAACAAATATTTTCTGGGTAAACATGATCCATTACAATTATAAAGAGCATTTATATAAAAAAATTTAGTTATGTAAATTTGAATTCTTGACTATCATTATGAAATCCCTTAAGCTTGGAAATCCCTTAAGCTTGGATATCCCCACATACAACGTAGAATTATGTAGAAACGTCAAAAAAATTAGTGTCTAATATAATAACATTTTGGAACCCTGTTAACCATGTACTACATAATTCGAAAAGATTTGTTTCAAAATTAACTTTTAACTTTACCTTAAAGTGATTTGTTTCAAAATAAACTTTTAACTTTACTTTAAAGTGATTGTTTCAAAATTAAAGGCCATTTTACATGTTAATCATTTTTCCCTATTTTTAATATTTGGTATCAACTATCAATTGATATCACTTTGAGGAAATTCAAACACTATTCTATGTTCGTTCTCCAATCTTTCCATGGATATCTTCCTGGCTATATACATGTAAGCTGCGGTGAAACAAGTACCACCACAAAGACAACTACTTACCAGCAATTTGGAGAAGTGCTTCCTGACTGCACAGAGTCCCCGTCTCATTTTTAACACAGCACCTGTAAGACCCAGGGTCCCTCTGGGCCCCCACGCTATCTATATACAATGACCCGTTTGCTAGCACATACGAGTGTGCATTATGAGTAGTGTTTATCACATGGTGGCCAATGGTCCATACTCTCTCGTACGGCCCATAGTAGCCTGGCGTATCCACCCGACAATCCCATGTCAGGGGCTCCTCTGGAAACACAATCACATCTTGAGGTTTCTTGATAACAATGTCACTATAAACAGTTGTGCCTGCAGAGAATAAGGGAAGGAAGTGGAGAGAAAGAAAATATATTGTTAAATACCAGAATGGATACTTTTTCAAAATGTTCAATGTAAAATATAATATGAAGATCAATATGTCAATATAGTTTGACAAATGTGAACCATTACATAATCAATAAAAAAAAACATATGAATTATCATTTCTTTAATTCACCAGTAACACAAACTAAAAATGCAATCAGGTACCACAGTTAATGGGCATATTATTGGCGCACCATTTCTCACATGATTCACTGGCCTATATTTTGTATAGAATATAAACAATGCTTATGCAGCCAAAAATCCATCTTTCTACACATCTGATTTGAAGAATAAAGTTTTTCACAATATACATCATTCCTATTTTAAAAATATTGGGAAAGGCCTATATGACTTGTGGTTGAAAATAAAATAATACCATTGGTTTTTCTTTCTTTCTAAAGAGAGCAAGAGAGAGAGGGAGAGAGAAACTCTAAGGCAATGTTTCACAAAACTATTTCAAAAACAAGTTCACTGGCATCTCATTTGAAACATGTATTAATCTGAATACACATGTTTCAGTGGCGTGTCAGCGAACTTGTCATTATGAGTGTTTCATGAAACGCTGCCAATGTCTTTACTGTTCCATCATCTTTGTAAAAAAAAAATAGGAGAATGCTAATGCACCATATTCCATAGACCATGGTTACTTATTGCTGAATTCTTATTCTGGAGGAACTTATGACAGAGCAAGTTCTGACTTCCTGATTATGAAGAAGGAGGATGAGGCATGGATTAGCCTCAAAATTGGCATGCATCACCAGTGAGGATGACCCCAATGAAAACAGATAGCTTCCTTCTATAGCTGAGTGACAAAGAAACTCTGCTCCTCGCTTCTTGCATCTGGATTATTTAAAACTACTATGTCATTCTCTCACTTTTATTTCACCATAAAGACAAATAAACAAACTAACAAAGTATACATTGTAGCTACATGTACAAATTACAAAGAGAAATTCACAGAGTTTTGTCTTTTAAGACAGTTATTATAACTTGTACAGGTAGGATTCAAAATAGGGACTTTTAGATTTGCGTGGACTGATACGTGTGACGTCCACTCAAGGCAGTGCATTAAAAGGACGTCGATCGTAGCAATCCACATTGTCTTCGTGCAAATCTAAAAGTCCCTAATGAATGATCAGGAACAACGACAGATAGAGGGCAAACAAAACAACAACAAAAAGCAATTCCTTGTACTTGAAAAGTGAACCAATATAATCAGTATATTTATTTCCATTGGCATTGGGACATGTACATGTATATGTTGCGTTCACATAGTATATTTTTTCAATACAATTTCAGTTTATTTCCATAAGATATGTATTGTGTTCACACTGCTAGTGAGACAAGGGCCCCATACAGGTAATCCCTAGTGAAGAAAGAAGAGATGAATCAGCAGGTCTCTACACCACCTGGATGCTATTTCTCAAACACGGCAGAACAGTTCCAAAGATGGAATCATCGAAACAGCCTGCCTTACTAGCTAGCGATTACCTTTACAGTAGAGTATATTAACCTAGAAATTTCTGAGTTCACAGATGCAAATATCTTCAGCTGCAAGCCAGGATGTTAATGATATGTAAAAGTATATGATTTACTACCCTTTTGACTCTCAGCAGTTTTGATTACAATTATGATTAACTGTCATGTATGGAATTTGACGAGTCTTTGGAGATTTTATGGTAAATAAAATTGATCGTCAAATAAATGATTCATAAACCGGCTTCAGGACTGTCTTAGTACAAAATACGTGTAACATGCTAATAAAGGTTATTTCAGTTCATTAAGAGTTCATCAGTTTAAAATTCTAGAACATTCTAGAGCATTCAGGGGGCTAACTAAAATAAATGCTGCCTACATGTTATTCGCTATATTAATATTCGTCAAAGCTAACCAAATTTAACCGAACTTATTGGTCATGTAAAAATATAAAAAGTACATTTGGCGTTAAACTGAATATCAAAGAACAAACAATGCTTTTTTACAATGCTTCATTTGAAAGTTCTTTTTTTGTAAATAAATCTTTACACTCCTACAAGAATGTAACATACAAATGAAATGATAAGTATTTCATATTATGACCATGGGTCTGAAATAGTACTAGCTTGATTTCCTTTATCTTGAATTTGCTCATCACTCAGATGCCTTCTGCTACAGAAATTTGTTTGGTATATTTAATTTTAGTGTTGTGTATATGTAGTATAGTATTAATGACTGCTTTGAGAGAAATAGTTGTTTTATTACGCTCAAGGGAAGGTTAGAATTGTGCTATTCCCCGAGGCTTGCCGAGGGGAATAGCCCAATTGTAACCTTCCCGAGAGCGTATGAAAACAACTATTTCTCGAATATTAAAGCAGTCATTAATACTTTTATATGCCGAAAAAAAATAGACTAAAAAATAAAAAATAAAAAATAATTTTCATTTTTGTCGAAGACGGGATTCGAACTCTTGCGTACAACAAGAGGTGTATCGAAAACCAACGCTTAGACCACTCGGCCACGCGCACCGTTAACATGCTTGGCAGTTTTCTCCAATATATACATTAAAATGGTTTGAAAACGGCTCCGCGTGAGGGATGCTTCGCAAAAGCTCCATGAAACGGACCCTTCTTTTACTTTTGCAATGCATATTGGCACGAACTAAGATCAAGATCTATCGGCAGATGTTGTTTTTTTGTTTTTGGAAGTTTATTTTCGTCTTCATGTCAACAATGCAAGATAAAATTGTCGGTAAGATCGATCGAGATTCAATTGTATTGAAATTACCGACCAATCCTTCGCACACATACGCCGATCCTCCATCGCTCAAACCATTTTTTAACATGTAAACCTATGGGGTAACCATGGAGGCTGACCAACTATTTTTAATAACCATGGTTATTAAAAATATTGAAATGTTTTAAGCATGGTTACCGAGAATTTTACAGGAACAGTTGAAGTTTATGAATGCAATTCGACCAATCAGATGGCTGGATTTCTTAAGTGAGGTATATAATATTCAATATTCAGAGAGCATTTGTAGGCATTTTGTTTTGTATTGACTCATCTGGGGAAAATATCACATTACAAGAGAAAGTACATGTACATGTAAATGTAGTATAATCTCAGTAAAGAGTATATATATGTTCCAATTACAGTGTGTATCTTCAAGGTTCTGTATAAAAGGAGCATACAGTTTAGACCTATTAAATTAACGGTAATGATTTTCAGAACAACGGTTTAAAGCTAAGATTCATCAGAAGATCTGTTGTTTGCTTTTATAACTCAGCTCATGGGATAAAATGCAAGAGCCTTTTTTCCCCCTCTCTCCTTCTTCCTTTCTTCTTCTTCAAAATAACTTTATTGACATGGGCTTATCCATCTAACTGTGGACAGTAATATGCAAATTGGTCTAGATCCTACTTCCCATTGACAGTGTATAGATTATTTCTGAGTACCCCCTTTTGAGTGAGTAAATTGCCCTTTGGAAGGGTCTTCCAAGAAGGGATTCTTATCACTCCCCCGCTTGAGCTTATGGAACATCCTCTACATTGTAGTTACCTGCATACCTTTTATAAATATGGAGGCCCACTGCAGAGGGTGTTATGTAATATGATGCAATCATTTCTTATTCAACTACAGGCCAGGCCTATCTGGCCACAGGATCTATTGTGCTGTTTGCCTTGGTATTAGCAAGTTCAATTGTGATGGGAAGACTGGCACTGGGCAAATAATGGAACCTCTTCTTGCTTACAAAACCCATGGTCCGTCCAACAACTTACTCACACTCATAGGGCTTTCAATAGCCTAGGCTTTGTGGATGGGCCAGAGCATTTGCTGTCAGATCTCACTGGATAGAAGGGTGTCAGAACTGAAGTAGGAAGGAGTGTAGAACATGTATTGTGGGCTACTCACAAAAGTGTGTGAACTTGTTCTCACTCCCGTTATGAAATTAATGAAACCCACCAACAAATAAACTCTTCCCGATAACTGAAAATCAATATATTATAATTATTAATGGAGAAGTCCACCCTGATATTACATGTAAGTTGGTTTTAATAGAAGCAGAAAAAAAAGAAAAGCAAGGTGAGAGTTTAAGCCAAATCAGATCAAACATAAGATCAAACATAAGATTGCGATCAATCAAACACAAATTGGCAACAGTCTTGCGAGACTCCCTCCTAATTGATCTGTACAAAAAACAAAAACAAAAACAACATATAATATACTACATGTATTCATGGCCCTCGCGTACACAGATAACGCGTGGCGCGTGCGCCACGCGTTCCTGATGGGCCCGACCTAGCGCCACGCGTTCTTAAAAAAAAAAAAAAAAAAAAAAAAAAAAAAAAAAAAAAAAAAATCGAAATTTTGAAAAATCAGAATATTCCGGATTTCCTGGTCCTAGAAATCCCAAAAAACAGAATATTCTGAATTATTCGTAAGGGTTGGCAGGTATGGTATTAAAAATTTATCAAATTACTTGTAATACATGTAAAAAATAAATTTAAATTTAAATTTAAAAAAAAAAAAAAAAAAAAATCAAACTTTTACTTTTTTTTGGGGGGGGGGGCAAATTTTCCCTCGGGCCGCGCCACGCGTTTTTAATTTCTTGGCGAGAGGCCTGCATGTATTTGCAAATATGTTTTTATACAACCCCTGTATGATACAAATGTTTCTGTCATCAATAATTGAGAAAATGAACGTTTATTAAATTTCTGTTCAGAGCATATTGAAGAGGACCTTACAAGATACATCAGTGTTGCCAATTTGTGTTTCACCAATGACAACATTAGTGAATTCAATACTTTCTTATTTTCAATCAGATATCACTGAAATGTTCCGCTCATCTTTTTGCTTCTATTAAAACCAACTTAATGATAAGCTAAGCTTGAAGTTTGTAGACTCAAATGTGAACCTACATGTACACTGTACATGTACATGTAGCTAAAATAAATGTAGTTTGCAAAATTCTTTAGAAGTGACACAAAGTAAGACGGTAGAAAGCTTGAAGATTAAATAAAGGGTGTTGTGACATATGGAATTTATCCACGCCTTAGTGCTAATTAGATAGAGCTGACAAGTCACAATTCCCACCCTGGATAATGAGATAAATTAATTAAAAGGAAGAGGACAACCCTACTTCCTTGCTGGTAAAAGAGATTGGGGCCCTAATAGAGTACTTGTTATCATTTTTTTGTGTGGCCCAATCAGTAGGTTTATATGCATGTTTAATTCTCGCTATTGCCAATACCCCCGATTGCAATGATGTGCGCATCTCGAACAATGTAATTTCGAGCCTCTTCCGGGACTTACGTACTGCCAGTGTATGCGTGAATACGGCACGCGTGCGGAACACAAATTATGTTTGCGCAATATAGTACGTATAGAAAAGCTATTTCTAGATTTCTCTCTAATCGGCTGGCATGACTTCCTTGGATTTTTTTTTGAAAGTCCATGATTGTCCATCATTTTGTAATTGTTCTTTGTCAAAATGATACGAACAGTCGCGATCGTGCAGTGATTTCAAACTTGGCTTGCCTTTGGAGCAACCTTTTTAGACCGGACGGTACATTACAGCCGCACAAAATAGACCGGAAGTGACTTTGTCACCAAGCTATCCCAGAGTGCATATGAAATGGGAGCAAAATAATAATAATAATATAGAGTATTTGTAATGCGCTAACTCCACATGACTAATGTATTCGAGGCACAATGGAGAAGAAAAACTACAAGTACCCGCATGAAACTAAACAACCGGTCATTTGGGGGTATTGGTGATCTATCGAGAATTAACACTAGTACCATTACCCTTTCATTAAAATCAGAAACACATGAACTTCTAAATGAAATTCACAAAAGCAATATCTTTGTGGTTTGAAAAAAAAAGCATAAAGCAAGACTTGAAAGGTAAATGATCCTATAGAGGCCACATTGTGCTATTTCAAGCTGGAAATGATGTGTAACCAACCAACAAAGTCTTTGAGTAAAAACTGCAAATATAGTATTTTCTAAATCCTGACTTTTATATAGTAAATACAAGATCAAAATTTCAAAGTAGACAAAAATCTTAATCAAAGATTTTTCTCATTCATCAGGGAGAACTAGTCATTAATTAAGGAAATAGCTTTGATTAGTTTCAGGAGGAAATGGCGAAAGATCATCCTGTTTTCGACAAATTTTGGGAGAAATTGCAGAAATTTGATTTAATTTGATTAATCAAAGACAAAGAATTAGGCCTCAGGTAGGAAGAGGGCCCATGCTACTGCAAATGGAAGAATGCAAAGATCAATCAAAAATTGTAGCTTCTCAATTATTTAATTAGGTTGATATAATTACAAAAATAAATATAAACAAAACAGAAACATACAGTACTCTAATTAATTTTATTTTACTAATTAAAGATTTATAAGCTCGAGTTCTGGTAATGATAGAAAATAAATTCTCACAGAATAAAAAAAAATATTACACTGAATGTTCAAGATTACACATACATGTACATGTACATGTACATGTAAATGACATACTGTGCAAAATGATTTTGGAAGAAAATGTGTTTAAGGGTTTGGTAATGAGCATAGAAAGATGAGAAAATCAAGGTACAAATGAAGTAGGCCCCACAGCATGTGCTTAACACAAGTCACTACATGTACAGTATGTGCAAATGACAGTTGTGGTTCTTATTGAAGGTGATTTCCAGCAAGTTTTTGTGAGGTTGTTTTTATTTTACTAGTTCAAAAAATCAATCTACTGCAGGATAAACAATCCAGAATGAATTATGACCATGTTGTATACATGTACATGCCCATACCAGAGTTTAAGACTAGCTTTCAGAACGAAATGAAAGTGCATACAGTCATGTTCTTCATTCAGAAATGTTATATTGGTTGAGTAAACACACTGTATGTAATCCTAGGCCTTGCAAGATCAAAACATTGTAGTAAAAATATGTTGATGCCCTTTCAGGCTTGCACACACATTACAGTACACATTCCCATAGCCATGCATGTTATAACACAAAGTACACACACACATGCACACTGGGATCTCTTTAGCATGCACACACTCCCATACTACACATATAGCCATGACTCATGCATCCATGAATGAAGGCCAGGGATCACATTATGTGAATGGGGCATTCAACACAGTAATATGTTTACACATGTCAGTGCCTTGGCCCTGCCATTTGTGTGTGTAATGTGTGTATGATTAGCAGAGCATTTTTGTACAGTGTGTATTGACAAGACAGAATTCCATGTGCTTTGAAAAACTAGCTAAAAAACAGTGGCCTACATTGAGCAGGGGAACAGTCAAGTGTTTCATTGGATGGATACAAATTGATATCGCTTCCAGATGTTGTATGAGAGTTTTGAAATGGTAAAAAATGGTATAAAATGGTACTTTGCCTTAAATATTCTACTGGTAATCCATTAAATAGGGGGAAAGAGTTTACATGAAATACACACTAATACACAGATGACTGATTGATTAAATTTGTTTTTTATTTATATAAAGATTTTTTACATTACCCAAAGAATAGTAAACACACGTTTATACTTTTAAAATCAAATAGTGATGAAGACTCCCTAAATCCCGCAAGATTGCACAATGTTCCCCATAACTGCTGCTCTATTTTTATTTCTTATAAGTTATAGCGACTGTCAACATGACAACATACTAGTTGTATGTTTTTAAGTACTCTTACAACAGTAGGCAATCATTACTTGGTAGGATTCCTCCAAAAGACGCCGTAAAGGTGTTTAAACTGGAGGTTTAAATCTAAGTTCCCATCTACTGGGTGGTGGAGAGTAATTTTATGATTGAAATAATGAAAAAATAAAAAAATACATGTATCAAATAATAGTTCTGTTTCTGTTCTGAAGTTTTTTTTTAAAGAGAATGTTGAGTTCTGGGAAGAGGTGAAAAATAATTTGTGAGCGTTATCATTCTTATTATGCAAGTGTAGAAGAACATCAGATAAGACATGTTCCCTGAAAAGCATGGCTCTTCAAATGCCTTCATATTCTCAATATGTCATGTAACATCGTAAAAATCCAGGGTAGGATTTTTACGCCACGTGTTCGTGTAGTCCCGTATACATCTTTCTGTGTACAGTGTTTGTAATTTTAACTGGTCATGCGATTGCATTGTGAAAGAAACGGTGTGTAATCGACCAGAAAAGGTTGATCATCTAGCATATAAGAATTTGTGTGTATTGCAAGGTTCTGGAATCATCAAAATGATAAGAAATTTGGCCAAGTCTTGGTAAAGTTACAAACACTGTACACAGAAAGATGTGGGACTACACGAACACGTGGCGTAAAAATCCTACCCCCGAGTTTGACGATGTTACATGACATATTTAGAATATGAAGGCATTTGAAGAGCCATGCTTTTTAGGGAACATGTCTTATCTGATGGTCTTCCACACTTGCATAAAATAAGAATGATAACGCTCACAAATTATTTTTCACCTCTTCCCAGAACTCAACTTTCTCTTTAAAACAAATGTAATTCCTAGTGTTTTAGCACCCCCCCCCCCCCCCCCCTCAAAAAAATGACTGAATTTTATTTTTATATTTTGAACAGGTGTTTTGAAGAGATACCAGGTTAATTTGCAATGCTGCAGTATTACTAGAAAAGACCACTTCATAAATACAATTTGCGCATGGGTCAATAAATGTCATTTTTACAAAAATCATAAAACCTCATCAAGACGAGTACTACTGCTGGACTCGTGCTCATGAAAGTTATGTAATCATTATTCATTTATTAACTGGCTACACATTCTCTGATACACAGGTGGAAGTATTATTCTCCAGAAGGAAGGCAAACAAAAGTTTTTAATGAATCACCATTACTGTGGCAGTGATTATTCAAAGGGTGCATTCAAGCGACACTTTGTCACCCTAGAAAAATGCGGTTTTCAAAGAAGTTAGGTTTAAAACACAGTTGCGTTGAAACGATTTTAAGCAATTTTTCATCCGTCGTAAAAATAAACGTGTTTCAAAACGCAAACATGAAACGCTGAAAATGATGCGTTTTTTAACGAAACAGAGATCTCAATCATGATTCCATGACGTCATTACCATGGCCTGCTTCCGGTTTTGCTGACAGTGGACCGTAAACAAATTCAGAAAGCGCGCGCCAAAGCTGACCTATACTTCCTTGGTCAAATTTTCCCATGTGATGCGCAGTGGTTGAAATGAGCGAGAATCAGCATTGATGGAAAATCTTTTGAATGATCTCCCGCAGTAACCATGTTTTGTAATGGCATTTTGATTTGCGATTCATGTTTGTGATTCTAGCTTCAAAATAATCGCTTGAACACACCCTAAATTTGCTAAAATACACGGAGTGAGATGTCTCGATGTGTACAAGATAAAGGTTAGGTATTTGGGGGTCATTTGTACCAAAGCTAACCAACAGGTCAATATTTCGCGCACATTTTTTGTCATAAAAATGAGGACCTGATTTATCTGAGCACTATAAAAATATCTGATAATCTGTAGAATACCATTTCTATGCAGTCCACCAGTCAGCCAGGCAATCTTACTCCTTTTATTTTGCGAAAAGAGATTTCAATCTTTAAGGAAGGTGATTGGTGTTATTTTATATTTTCCACAAACATATATTCTAAGGATCAATTTCATCACATATTTTTTTTCATAACTCAAACCCAGTTGGAATATCATTTCAAAGATGAATTTTGTAACCTCACTTTCTAGATTTCTCAAAACCATACATCTACTTTGTGTCAAAATACATCTGTCTTTCTGAAATACCTCAATACAAATTATTTTATTCACCTGTTATAAATAATTGTATTTCAGTAGTCATTACATGTTGCAGGCCTCGAATTACATCAAATTTGGGTCAAGGCCACTTTTTTGAGAGGGCACAAATCCACTGAAAGGGGCACAAATCTATCCTAAGGGGCACTAAGGCCAACGTGGAAAGTGCTTTCTTTTTTTTTGTCCCAAAAAAAAAAATCGCAACGACTCAGCCAGCCGCTGAATAAGCGGGGGGAGGGGTGGGGGGGGGGGGGGGGGGGTAAGAGGACACTTTTTTTTGTTTTTTGGTCTCGAAATTTGAAAATTTGACATTTTGTTCCCGTTGGGGTGGGGTGGGGGGGGGGGGGTGAGGTCACCTTTTTTAGATCAGCCATTGGCATAATTTTTTTGTGTGTGTGTGTTTCATTTAAACAAAAAAAAACATCACAAAAAAAGGGGGGGGGGTTGCTCCAAAATACAGACATAAAAAAAAACCGAAGGGGGGGGGGTTCAACGCCCCAAACCCCCCCCCCCCCCCCTGCGTACGTGCCTGCTCGTCTGAATACAGTTCCCCTCCTTCCGCGCGGAAGCTTTTACGTTTCATTAAATTATTAGAGAAAGAAGAGGATTCGTTGTACCGTTTTTTACTCTTAATCCTCGTCTAAATTCACCCCCCCCCCCCCCCCCCCCTCCCGCGCAAAGCTCGGAAGCTTGTACGTTTCATTAAATCATTAGAGAAACAAGACGATTCGTTGTACCGTTCTCGAAAATGATCCTCGTCTGAATACAATTTTCCCCCTCCCGCATAGCGCGGAAGCTTTTACGTTTCATTAAATCATTAGAGAAAGAAGACGATTCGTTGTACCGTTCTTGACTCTTTATACTTTTCTGAATTCCAAGGGAAGCGCGGAAGCTTAGACGTTTTTAATAAATTATTAGGGAAAGAAGACTATTCCTCTCGATATCGACTACCGGTATTATTCCTTTTCTGAACTCAATTCACACCCTCCCCGCGCGATGCGCGGAAGCTATGACGTTTTAATTAAAACGTATGGGAAAGAAGACGATTCTTTGTACCATTATCTCGACTCTTAATCCTTTTCTGATTTAATTCCAGACCCTCCTCCGAGAAAAATCCAAGTTTTTCACTGATTAAAAACTGTGAAAACGCACCAAAAAAGGTCACAACGCGAAGTGAAGATGTTGAACCAACGATGGGTAAACAAAACTTCCCGATATTGATTGGTCCAAATAAAAAGGATGGATTGAAAAACTAAGCCTGAGTCATTACGGTTTTTGTGCCAAACGTTTCAGTCATTTGGATGAAGACATTCTTTCATATCTCCGTATCGGCAATTAAGTCCCGCCAATTAATTTAGGAGTTCCATAGTGGCAATTAAGTCTCGCCAATAATTATTGTTTTTAGATCTCCGTAGTGGCAACAAAGTCTTGCCGATTATCATTGTTTTAGATCTCCGTAGGGGCAACAAAGCCTTGCTGATAATTATTGTTTTTAGATCTCTGTAGGGGCAACAAAACCTTGCTGATTATTATTGTTTAAAGATCCGTAGGGGCACCAAAACCTTGCTGATAATTATTGTTTTTAGAGCTCCGGAGGGGCAACAAAACCTTGCCGATTCTTATTGTTTTTAGATCTCCGTAGGGGCAACAAAACCTTGCCGATTATTTTTGTTTTTAGAGCTCCGGAGGGGCAACAAAACCTTGCCGATTATTATTGATTTAGAGCTCCGGAGGGGCAAAAAAACCTTGCCGACTATTATTGTTTTTAGAGCTCCGGAGGGGCAACAAAACCTTACAGATTATTATTGTTTTAGAGCTCCGTAGGGGCAACAAAACCTTGCCGATTATTATTGTTTTTAGAGCTCCGGAGGGTAACAAAACCTTGCCGATTATTATTGTTTTTAGAGGTCCATAGGGGCAACAAAACCTTGCCGACTATCATTGTTTTTAGAGCTCCGGAGGGGCAACAAAACCTTGCCGACTATCATTGTTTTAAGAGCTCCGGAGGGGCAACAAAACCTTGCCGACTATTATTGTTTTTAGAGCTCCGTAGGGGCAACAAAACCTTCCGGTAATTATTGTTTTTAGATCCCCGTAGAGGCACAAAAACCTTGCCGATTCGTATTGTTTTTGGTTCTCCGTAGGGGCAACAAAACCTTGCCGATTATTATTGTTTTAAAGATCCGTAGGGGCACCAAAGCCTTGCCGACTATCATTGTTTTTAGAGCTCCGTAGGAGCAACAAAACCTTCCGGTAATTATTTTTTTTAGAGCTCCGGAGGGGCAACAAAACCTTGCCGATTATTATTGTTTTTGGAGCTCCGGAGGGGCAACAAAACCTTGCCGACTATCATTGTTTTTAGAGCTCCGGAGGGGCAACAAAACCTTCCGGTAATTATTGTTTTTAGAGCTCAGTAGGGGCAACAAAACCTTGCCGACTATCATTGTTTTAGAGCTCCGGAGGGGCAACAAAACCTTGCCGACTATCATTGTTTTTAGAGCTCCGTAGGGGCAACAAAACCTTGCCGACTATCCTTGTTTTAGAGCTCCGGAGGGGCAACAAAACCTTGCCGACTATCATTGTTTTTAGAGCTCCGTAGGGGCAACAAAACCTTGCCGACTATCATTGTTTTTAGAGCTCCGTAGGGCAACAAACCTTGCCGACTATTATTGTTTTTAGAGCTCAGTATGGGCAACAAAACCTTTTTGAACATTACAAGTCGGGTTGGCTTACGATGACTATAATGTCGGCAAAACTTTTGTGGATTAAAATATTGTGGCCGTAAACGGTTTGATTTTGAAAAGGGCATTCCGGCCAGTGAGAGGGGCATGGCGGCAAATTGCCGATTGCCGGTGGGTAATTCGAGCCCTGATGTTGTCAGGTAGGGCATGATATGTTGTTCTACCTACTTACCTAGCAACAATTCACATTTTGACTACTGAGATACACGCATGTTCATGTAGGTGAATGAATATGACATTTATTTATAAAAATCCCATATTCAAGCAGAACCGTTACCCTCAAAATCAGCCTGAATGGGAAGCAAGGCTCCCATATATCATATTTGGGCAGCATGTTGCCCGAATACTCTCATATTTAGGCTTCAGGTAACTGAAAATGTAATTTCTGTTATTTTCACTCGTCAAAATGTCAAAAAATTTGCACATGAGCGAAGGAAGACTGCAGAAAATCTAAAAACTGAAGAGTTGATAATGATATTTGGCATGTTCGGGGAGAAGGAACTAGCCGCCCTCGCAAAATATGTGTTTAGTGTGGCCTAAGCGATCTCATGTTCAACATCATATCTAATTATCATAATGATGATCAAACTAAACTAAAAAAGCTTTCAAGCTTTAAACTGCCATTATTGGTCAATGTTTTGGCTAAATTTTGCATTTGAACTAAGACCGAAAGCTTCAGACGTCAGCCTCTAATTTTCTTGAGTCCTGACCATTGTTACGCTGAGACTACATATACATCTGTACTGGCTCCTTGATACAGTCCAGATTACTGATGGGGATTGACAAAAGTAACTGTAACTAAGTTTCATTAAAGAATTTTCCAAACCAGACTTTGGTTTCTTTAACTTTAAAGAGAAGGTTGAGTTCCGGGAAGAGGTGAAAAATAATTTGTGAGCGTTATCAATATCATTGTTATTATGCAAGGGTGGAAGACATCAGATAAAACATGTTCCCTGAAAGCATGGCTCTTCAAATGCCTTCATATTCTAAATATGGCATGTAACATCATAAAAAGCGGGACAGACTTTTACGCCACAAGTTCGTGTTGTCCCATATACATCCTTCTGTGTAGGCCTACAGTGCTTGTAATTTTACCAAGACTTGTCCAAATTTATTATCATTTGATGATTCCAGAACCTTGCAATATGCCAGATGATCAACCGTTTCTGATCAATTCCACACCGTTTCTTTCACAATGTAGGCCCTAATCGCATGACCAGAACTCAACTTTATCTTATTTAAATTAGACTTAGAATCTAGACTAGATAGATCTTGATCTAGTTAAGAGTTTGGTTGCAATTGGTCAGTTGTATTTTCACAATTAATTATGCTAGACTCTAGATGTAGATGTAGATCTAGACTAGATCCAATTAAATAAGGCCAGGGTCTATGGTCTAACTTATTAGAACTTGTAAGTTGTTTGTAGAAGAACCTTGAGGCTTGACCTAGACTAACTTGTTAGGCCTAATGGCTAATCTAGATCTAGAATAGATTTCAATTAATTACAGTGTTTACACAGGCCACAGCACACACGTTCGGAACAATTGCAGAATACCCTACCACGGTTTTACAGAATTAGAACTAACAGTCTGACGAATATTAGAAATATAGAACTAGAAGCCAAGAGTCCAACGACCATCGACCAACAGTCTGACAAATATATTAGAAATTGAAACCAACGACCATCGACCAAATACTATTGAATGGAAGAGTCCAACGACCATCGACCAACAGTCTGACAAATATTAGAAAAAGAGACCAACGACCATCGACCAAATAGTGAGGCATAGACCTAGATCTAGACCTATTTGTTTAAAAGAGCCAACGACCAACGACCATCGACCAAAGACTCACAAGTATTAAAAAAGAAGCCAACGACCATCGACCAAGGACTCACAAATATTAAAAAAGAAGCCAACGACCATCGACCAAGGACTCACAAATATTAAAAAAGAAGCCAACGACCAACGACCATCGACCACCCACCAATACTAGTCTAGTCTAAGCACAAAACTAATTTTTTCTTTTGTATTTTTAGCACTAGACATTCCACTAATTATAAGCACAAAACTATTATTTTTCTTTTGTAGTTTTAGAACGAGGCATCACTTGTTGATTAAAAAGGCACAAAACTATTATTTTTCTTTTGTACTTTTAGAACGAGACATTACTTGTTGATTGAAATATCTAATAGGGTCTTTAAAAGCAGACTAGCAGTATAAGAGAGGGCACAAGGTACAAACAAATACGTGTGTGGGACTATAAGCGGGCTGGACATTTTGTGTTACTGAAATGTGCTTAGAATTCAAGTAATTCATCTATTAAATGACTATAACAGACAATAAACAAGACAAAGGTAAGGACAAGAATCAGTGCTTATCAATATAACAGACATTTTGCATGAAATACCATCAGGAAAGCCATCTAGATTTGTCACAAATTAGCGACAAACACACCAAATTCAGCGCTGCAATGGCGCACAAAACGGCGTAGAATTCAACTTTTCATCCACCAAATGAATTCAAACACTTGCATTATACAATCTTCAATACCTGTATCACCGTTATCGCAAATAATAAAATCACAATCTATATCTACGGCTAATATATGAAGACTAACAATATGGTAGGGTATTCTGCAATTAAGCCCACACGTTCATAGATTCTAGTCAACATTCACAATTTATCATCGAATAGATCTAAGTGTAATAACACGCAAAATTTAGCCTGCCCTGGGCCCATGATGTTTGATATTTTCAACAACGCACATGCACATAGAACGTGTGTAGTATGGACATGTCCGTCCTTGATTTCGAGCCCTTCACAACACGACCAATGCAATGCACGCCATTATGATCACCGAAACCTCGGCCTTGCATCAACCAAACAAACTGTCCGCACACGTAACGCACAGTGCAACCAACCAAAACAACGGCAAAATCTCACCTCCTAAAATCACACTGCACAGGAATATAATCCACGGTTGTCGACGACAACGTTGCATCGCCATAAAGGCTGTTTTCCCGATTTAAAAACGTAATTTTTCCATGCTCTTGTGGTGTCCACTACACCAAGAGTTTCATCGCAGCACAAGTTTGATTGTCCAAAGTTATTATGACGAACTACAAATTCAGAGGAGGGATACAAAGACCTTCGGCCAGTGGTGTGGCGAACACTTGACCTCGACATTGCCGAATGGTAACTCAGCGCGCGAATCGAGCATCGAACTATTTGACGTATGGGCTCTTCCGCTTCACAGCGTCACCCCTCCGGTCAAATGTCGCTGACCATTCTTAAAAGTTATCCTGCAATGTTTTTAATGTTCTCAACAGACTGAACACGTACTTGTCCCTGAGCTCATATCAATTTCTCTTTTACCAGTTTTGGAAGCCTCAACATTTCACATTCAACATTTCACATTAATCATTCAGGCAACAAGCAAACAGGTGTAGTAATGATGGCGCTATACCACGAAATCAATTAAGTGCTAAAGATTAGGAATGAAATTACCTGAAGTACATTTAACAATTTTACGATGTTTTGTTTTGATTTTTCACTTAGAAAATGTAAAGAGAGGATAAGATCCTTTTTTAGAGAAAACCAGAATCGGCGCTCACCGAGGCCGGTTCCGAAAGCCCTTTTTACGTAGGAAAAGTGCCCCCTTTTACTTCAGATAAATGCCTCTTTTTCTTTCCAATAGAGATGCCCGTTTCACATTCATATCAGTAACCTTTACCACCTGTGATAAGTGCACCTCTGATAATTGCCCCTTTTCAAATCTGAGAGGGGGCCCTTTTTACTTTAACAAGAACCCCTTTACCTTTGTAAGAATTGTCCCTTCTTCTTATAATGAGTGCCCCTTTTCATTGTGATAAGTGCCAATAAGAGCCCCTTTCACTTCAATCTCGTAAATAACCATTTTCACCTCTGATAAATGCCCCTATTAAAATCTGATTGGTGCCACTTTTCCTTCGACAAATGCCCCTTTTCCATACTCACAAGTGCCTCAGTACACCTCTGATAAGTGCCATCTTCAACTCTGATAGTTGCCCCTATTCAAATATGAGAGGTGCCCGTTTTACTTTGACAAGTGCCCCTTCCCCTTCTGATAAGTGCTCCTTTTTCATCTCTGATGAGTGCCCTTCTTCACCTCTGATAAGCACCCCTTCTATTTTTATACGTTCCCGCTTTTTCTTTCCGATAAGTGCCCTTTTTCGTTCTGATAGGTGCCCTTTTTCCTTTTTAATAAGAGTCCCTCGCCCCTTCCCTTCGAAAAATGACACTTTTTCCTTTATAATAATGCCTCTTTTTTCCATTTTTATAAGTGTCTTTTCATCTCTGGCGAGTGCCACTTTTCAGGTGCGAGAAATGTACCTCTTAACCTCAGAAAGCTGCCCTTTTTACTTTGACACGTGCTCCTTTTCACTTCTGATAATGCCCCTTTTTCTTTCTTCATAACATGTGTGCCTAATTTAAAGCGACTAACAGCCACTTTTTATTTACTTTCCCAAAATATAGTTGATAAAATTAACGAACTGATTAAAGGTCTTGTCAGTCTTTCATGATGAGATTGTGCTTGAAACCACATCAGGATCCCCCCCACCCCCTCTGTATAAGATGTAATTTTGACAATGCGACCTCATGCATGATAACAACTTTGCTCGCTCGCAAATGGATATTCAGACCATAACACACAGCAGTAAGTAAAATACGTGAGCAGTATCTTGCATCATGTAAAGAGAGAAACATCTATTAAAATCATTCCTGATAATGTAATCACAATGTAGGGGGTGTATTGATTGATTGTTTGATTTTATTTCATTTCATATATCAATTGTTTGCACAATAAAGAACACAGTTTACAAAGTATAAGTTCAAAATTATGAAATGAAACAGGAACCTACTGGAAAGTATTTTGTAGGTTCCCAATAATGAATATAATATGAACATTATTTTCATAAATCATTTTAAATTGTCTTAATAATCACAGTAAAATAGATATAATATAATAACATATTTTCATAAACCCTTTTAAAGTAGGCCTATTTATATAATCGAAATATACAAAAAGAACAGAATTACAAAACGGGACACAGAGGGCAGGAAACTGACATAATAAGATACCAAATAAATTAATGTCTAAAAACTGTATGCTTTGGGGCTTCCCCTTGTAGTTGCCCTTTTTATTTTTGCCCCCCCCCCCCCTCCCCCAATTTGGAAGACACTCCGCCGCCCCTAGAGAAAACGTAATAGTATACTAACCAAACAAAAACAAAGGGCTTTAAAAGAAGATACCATGAAGTGTGACGTCATAAAAAAAAACTGTTTTTGGAAGTTCTCAATTTTTTGAAAAGTGATGTCCAAAATGTCGAAAACCAATTGAATATGTTAAGTATTGGCTGAGAACCCTATGTCATTGTTGTTGTTTTATAACCAAACGAAAATTTTCAGCCAAAAATACTTGTTCTGAAATGCAAAAACATTGATAGGCCCTAATACATAAAGATGAACACTGATTTCCTGTTGGGGCCGTAATCGTATGCGTACCTAATTAGAGACAATGGACCGTATTCATAAAACTAAAAGCCTATTTGGCACTAACAATGTTTTTTGTATGAAAGCGCTTATAGAGACGGTGATTCTTATGAAGCGCTATATAAATCCAAAACTATTATTATATGGTTCATAGTAGGTTGTTTCCTTTTCTTCACCAAAACGAACATTTTCAGGAAAATATATATGTTCTGAAATGCATGGAATTATGATCACTTTTTTTTAACAGTCGGTACCATCGCCTTCAGAAACAAATTTTACTTGGGAATCCGCCATTTAAAACAAATGTGAGCACAATTTCTCTGTTGGAGAGGCGATATTTAAATGTTATATCATGCGAAATATGACAGTATTACTCCATATCAAACATTAAATAAATATAATGTAGGTAAACCTGATAGGATTTTAGTTACTGGCGATACGGGAGACCGGAAAACATCAATCATTACTTGCATCATCAATACATTTATACATTACATGTATCAAATAACAAGTAAAGCGTAATCACAAGTGGATTGCTGTTGTTTTTATTTCCCTATAATAAAATCAGATTCAGATAAAATACATACAAGTACATTATATAGAGAAAAGGGAAAAATACGGCTGGTAGCCCATTTTCAGCTGCAACGATATTGTTGCTGCTGGTCTTCCATTGAGTGAGATGGTGGGATTGAGTGAGATATAGTATTGGCATCCAAATTCTTCAAATTTTGATATACACCTGTACTGTGTTTTCATTTGCGCTTATAACATTTCTGACATAATAAAAATTGGGATTTCCTTTTTAATATAAACAAAAGGTAATTTAAAAAAAAAGTGTTCTGTATTAGGCTTACAGATTATACAGATTACAAAATATATAGATCAACATGGTCAAACTCTTCATAACTAACACAATATTGCACTGGTATAGAAGTTTTTATTTGTTCACATAGGTCCTAACATTATTATGCCCGAAATTTAAAAAGAAGGAATAAAAATATGCTTTGCATCGTCGCTTCATATTATCAAAAGGCTAGTAAATTATTGTGTCAATATTTGTGTGTATAGAAATATGAGCGTCATGTATGTTATAGCTTAGGTTATCAAAATAATGTACTACCTGCAAAATTTTCACGAGTGAACATGCTGAACATCTTCATTTAAAAATAACGCAATGCTCAGTAAGAAGTGGTTTGTTTGTCGATTCAAAATCGACAAACAAACCACTCTCCAAGTTCAAGTATCTTAAAGCCCTGCACTACTTGTATCTACTTGCACCCTTTATATAGCCCACAATGCACAAGCGGTACCCGTTGGTCCCCCATGATCCCCTTTTTCTTATGTTAATTGAGAGCTGCCCGTTGATGAGATATTACCACCTGCATGCCAGTGTCAAAATCACGAAAGCTTGTAACGATGAACTTTTGTTTTTTTACTAAAGAAAAAAAAATTCTCACTGTCAACCAATCATTTTGATTCAACTTGTACAGAACAGCGCATCTTGCATGGTATAATATTGAATATATTTATATTTTGCATTTGCATTAACTTATGATCTTCTGCAGTAACGGTTTCAAATGTCTTTCTCTTTATCTTTATTCCCACATATAGTACAATATATAGTGTAATATGAGTAGTATTTATCTTGAAATGCTTTCATATTTCGAATATGACTATAGACATACAAATTCCATGTATATAATGTAGTTAAATACCATATGAAAAACCATATGATACATAATACTTATCCCTATTTTTCAAATAATCAATCATTCAGGAAAATTCTTTTTCATGTCCACGACCATCACTCAGTATTAACATTTGCTCAATTAGTTTATTATTTTAGTCTTATTAATATTAGCCAGGTGGCCTCGTCGGCCGTCAACAATCCGACGAGTAGGCCCAGGCCCTGCATTTAATTTATTTATTTTCCCAATTATAACGAAGAAATAAAATATTGTAGGTTTCATAAAATACAAAGGATTAAACAAAGAAACAAACATACAAACAAACAAAGAAGTAAGTGACAAAAGTAGTAAATAAGTGTGGATAAGGAAAAACAAAATCAAAAGTTGCTTGTCAGGATGAACAACTGATTCAGTGGAAGTGCCGTGGTATCTATAGCGTTTCATTCACTTGATTTCAAATGAAAAGGTTGACGGTTCGAATATCCAATGCGAGCCGGCACAAACGTGGTATAATCCAGGTATAAGTTGAAAGTTCGTGTAGGCAGACACTGCTATTTTGTTAAATTTCAATATATCTAATTAGTAACATAAGTATTGTTTTTTTCTTCACAAATTTCAATTTCTCAATAATTATATCGTTTCAATATTACTAACAACATATTTTTCAAATTGGCACAAATTAGATTGTAATTATATTGAAGCTCAAATTACATATAATCTCAGACTCTTATATTTGTTTTTTTGTTATTCAATTACAAATATGTGGTATTTATATCAATTCAAATTGGTAATGATCATGATGGTCACAACCACCACTCGTCCATGCAGAATCTGGCCGGTTCTTATTTCATATCATTATATTCCCTACACTTGCTACAAGCCGCCGAAGATGGCGTTATCAACGAACTCGTACTCCCAAATTTTTCGTCTGGTGTAGAATTCGGGAACACGTCATCTTCGGCTTGCAGCAAGCATACATTACAGGGGGAGATTGCGGTGGTGGAGAATTGGAGATTATTAAAAAATTAAATCGGTCAGATTCTGGACTAATCTACCACCAACGTAATGTCAAAACGAGCAGATTCTGATTACCGGAGGTACTAGATAACATTATGCATCATTTGACATTGTTTTGTTAGTCTGGTTGTTTTATATTTTGTATAGATTAGTTACATTTTAATTTTTTTTTTTAATTTTTAAATTAAAAAAGTTCACAGAAGTCATCTTCATTAAAAACATTTTGTTTCCATGGCAGCGGCAATCATGAATTTTGACATTCTTTTAAATTTTAAGCCAAAAGTGCATGATTTTTTTATTGAAAAATGCGCGTGGCATCCACCCCTATATTATTCCTTGGCGTTTTTGAAACAGTTTAAGCATGGATGCCATGCATGACCTCAACAATACCGTCCAAATTATTACAAATAAATCAAGTCTTGGTCGGTTTTAGTATAAGCAGCAAGGCAAGTTGCCTTGAATGCAATCATAATTATCAGGCCTGATAGCAAACTAGGTTTATTAGGCATATGAGAAAAACAAAACCTATTATATTTACTATAGTATGATATAAGGCTAATTCGGCATAATGATAGTTATGTGGTAAGATAATTGAGTCGATCTATAACATCTATCAATAAATGCTATAAAAAGGTTATACGTATACTTACTGATATTTTGAACATCCACTAGTTCTATATGAATCATATTAAGAATAACATTGGGAATAACTTCCCTTGCATGGATTTGAATCCATTCCAAATCATCGTGAAAATAATCCACTTCACATTATATTATGAATTGGTTCTCTTTTGAGAATGGATTTCACTACATACGAAGTAATTCCTAACACTACCCCCTCTAACAACAACAAATGGATTTCCTCTCCTGTATATTTAAAGAGTATGAAAATTATTCAAAATCGATTTATTCATCCCGATAAAGCAAATTATTTACAACAAAATTAATATGGACGAGACCCCATTTACTGTCCTCTATTATAGGACAGGTCAGGAGGGGCTGATCTAGCCTTTTGCCAAGGGGGGGGGGGGGGGGGGGGTTGACCAAATTGTTTTCCAAAAATCGCGCCGTTTTACTGGTTTACTTTTTTTTCTTTTTCACTTGGCCGCCCAAGGGGGGGGGGGGGTTAAACCGCCTAAACACCCCCTAGATCCGCCCCTGCGGACTTGATTTTCCTCATTTGGCATATTATCCCCCTTCACGATTGATACTGATGAATAAGGTGAATAAAATTGGAGCCCATGCACAAACGCAACATCTTGGGCGGCAACAAGATCGTAAATGCGTTAGTACAAATATTTCTAAAGAACAATCAAATTCATAGCTATAATACAAGGCATGCAACTGCACTTCATATTCCACGTGTAAGAACTGCTTTTGCTCTGAAGACGCTGGCTTGTACTGGTCCCAAGTTTTGGAACTCACTTCCTATCAATGTATCTAGATCTGTCAGTGTCTTTGTTTTTAAACGCAAATTGAAATTACATTTATTGAGTAACTATGTCGACAATTAACGTAAAAATTATATCACCAGAAATGATATTAGGTAATAATTTATCAATTGTTATTGATAACGTGCATTATCTTTTTGTTTTTGTTATGTTTGATTATTCAATATAAATGTCAGCATTTCACATTCTCTCTCTCTCCCCCCCCCCCCCCCTCCTCTCTTCTATTTTTCTTTTTCTTTACACCAAATACCATTTCCCCCTATACATATAACTTTCTTCTTTCTCTGTTTTTCTCTGTTTTGTTGTTTTTCTCGTTCCAGTTTGCTTTTTTCCTCTCGATCCCTTTGTATATATTTTCATCCTCTCCTTTTCAAATTTCAAGCTATCCCTTTTGTAAATATTTCCCCCATATTTAATCATGTGTAGTTTTGATAACTTTGAAACTTTTTTAAAAGTGAAACATTGATGGTTTATGTTATATGGGGACCTTGCTCCTACAAGCCCAGCTTTTCTAAGGTCTCCACTTTCTTTCATTTGGATTATATATCGACTTAAAATTGCACTTAAATAGTTTTTTCTTATGCTGTTTTTTTGTTCTATTATTATATGTAAAAATGTTGTGAAAGAAAGAAATAAAATGAACCTTGAACCTTGAAATGGGCGTGGCGTGGTCGCGTATGGGCGGCAACATGGGCGTGGCAATTATAATAATAGACATGCACACGTGTTGTGATAACTCGGCACTACAAACAGCACAAACGTAACTTAATATACGCACGGCATGCGGCAGGTAATATATTGAAGATTTATAATCGTGATAATGCGTTCGATATTATTTGACAACTGGTGAGATGACTTGATATCATCAAACCACCAAGTTTTGAATATTTCATCAAAGCGTGACCGCGATCTTTCCAGGGAAGATTGTAGTGTACCATGTACTACATTTCATGTCTTGTTTAATGTTTTGAACTAAGTAAACGTAATTACTAATTGACCCGGCCCAGGGAGATGAGATGACGCGATTCCTATGTGTACGTTGACTAAAAAGCGATGGATTCCACTCATGCGTGTACGAGGTCAGTACGAGGAAGCTGAAAGTATAAAGGAGAAGGACGCAGCTCAGTCGACCAACTATTATGTTTGATTTGAACAAAGGTTGGCTGTGATATACAGATATAAAACCCCTCAACCATGCCAACCTGGCTTGATGTTGTTCACAATATCACAATAATAAATCAAATGCAAATGTTGTAAACACTATTTGCCATGACAGTTGCGACGCGATGGTACAGTGTGCGAAGAACAACATTTAACCTCTTTATTGACTGAATACGAGCGAGACCGGCATTGAGAAAGATGTTGCATATTGGTTGGTTATTGGGAAGGTGTGTATCATATGCAGATTCCACCAGTGCAAGAATGGCAGCAGAGAAACTTTGGTCTCCACTCTCATGTTTTCAACCTGGATTGCAGAAAGGTTAGAAACTATGTACACTATACTAAAGAATTATACTCCTTTTTTTTTCTTTCTGTCTTCTTCCTTTTCTTCGTCTTCTTCTTCTTCTTCTCTTCTTCTTCTTCTTCTTCTTCTTCTTCTTCTTCTTCTTCTTCTTCCTTCCTCTCCTACTCCTGTTACTTTTTCTTTCTCTTATTCCTATTCCTCCTCTTCACCTTTTTAAAAATATTTGTTTATCCTCTTCTTTAAACCCCGCCTTTTAAAAAAAAACATTTTGAACCTTTTCTCCTGTTTTTTACTCCTTTTTTTATTCCTTTTTTCATATTCATTAGTTTTATATAGTCTACATGTAAGTATGAATGTGGAGTGATGTTAATATTGGTCAGCTTCAATATAAGGTAAGCAAGTTTTCCAGGATCCATGCGATGTTGAACCTAACATTAATGACTCGTATGTTAATCAACTCTGATGCCAGTTCAAATTTTGTTCTATACACCTTAATGGATGTCTGAAGAAACTTGAAGATAAGAGAAAACTACTTCTTCTTGCAGGGACTACCGTATACACACAACCCGTTTAAAACCAAGATCAAGATTTACTGGGACTCAGCTCAGTCAGCTGGAGTCTTTGGATAATGTGTCCTATAAAAACCAAATCAAATCCAATGAGTTAAATTATAAACCATGTAGGGAAAGATGGTATTTTGATAATTCGTTATGCTGAATGATGGATTATCAAATTGTTTGTTTAGAGAGCTAGAAGAGCATTATCCATCTAGAAAATGACATGAGTTAACAATAGTGCTGTAGCCGAACCGCCGAACCGAACGGAAGTTCGCCGAACATGGCACTTCCGAACCGAACCGAACCGAACCGAACCGAACCGAACGCAAAGGCCTGGTTCGGATGTTCGGCAGAAAAATAAAAAAAGGTTTTTGCAAGCTAATAAACTTGTCATTTTGTACCTAATTTTCATGTCATGATTGCTCATTTTATATTTACTTTTTTCCCATTTTCCGCCTTTGTGATTTATGCCTATCCAGTGGTGGGCGCGACTTCACTGGCGCCATTTAAATCCCAAATCCTGACCACGCTACGTCGCGATCGCAAGCCATAAACAAGAATACATGTGCGTGATCAAAACATTTTCAGCTCAAACCCATTCAACAAAAAATTAATATTTTAATTGTAACAATATCGGACAAATTTTACAATATAAATAATGAAATAAATATATATTATAGTAGATCTATGTTATTTATTTATTCAGGAAAAATAGGGATTTTATATTTTTCCTATTGAAAATAAAAACTTATAAAAAACAGTTATTGACGAGCCTAGCTGAGTCTCTATTCAAGATGGCAGATTTCATGACACTTACATTAGACAACAACCGTCTCGGAAAATCTTTAAAAAATATCATTTATTGACAAATTGAAAACATGATTCTTTTAAAATTGAAAATAAAACACGATTCAAGACGGAAATACGAATGTAAGTAGTATTTTTCTTCCCAAATAATTACATTTAGAGCAGTTTTTCAATGTGAAATTCGTGCTGGTCAGAAGCAGTGTGCAGAAGTCCTCCGTGCTGGTCGGGCCCGGCCGAACTCTGCCGAACCGAACCGAACACGAACATAGCGTCTGACTTACAGCACTAGTTAACAACACCCTTCTGGCTCCAAACAAACAAACTCTTGATCATAATATATATCTGTAAAGCGCTAAGGCACATCATTGGATCGGTGTATTGAGCGCTTTATAAAAAAAACAGATTATTATTATTATCATTTATAGTCATCATTTTTGTTCCTTCCCAATTAACCCAGTAGAAAAAAAATGTTTCATTCCAAATCTTAATGTCTTCTTCTTCTTCTTCTTTGGGTTAAGTCTACCTCCTTCACAGTTGAAGATTCTTGTGTTTGTGTTTGTTTTGACAGATGCCAATGTTGCACTGATTATTCTGAACAGACCAATCCATGACTTACAGCCTCTCCTCAAAAGAATTTGGGATGGTGCTGTTATCAGAGCAGCAGCTGATGGTGGTGCCAACCGTCTACAGGAATGCATGTCACAAGAAGACCACAGGTATTCATCCGGAGAAATCTTACATCAGTTGTTCAGAGTTTATGTTTGGGAATAATGCCAAAATGTTGAGAAAGGACACTGTGTATTTGATTGTAAAACAAAGAGAAATCTGTATTTATTTTAACACACAACATTCATGAAATAAGCTTGATTATGTATCTGTATATCGTGCACTCAAGTACAAGAATTCTGTTGGAAATTGCAAATATTCACAAGTAAAAACACATAAAGAGCAAAAGGGCTGCAATGTTTTAATCTAAGCACCAGATACTTAACTTTCATTTTTATTTTCCATAATTTTTTTTCTATGAGAGCTATAAAATTGTCAAGAAAGTGAGGCCTGACATTTTAAACTCATAAAAGTTCTTGATCCCTGGTAAGGCCAAATAACAAAAATGAAGTGTTTCTTGTCTCCGTCTGCCTCCTTTTTGGCCGCCGCCTCCTTTTTAAAAATTATTTACTATTTAGAAGGAAAAAAAGCCATAAAAAGCCACACACAAAAAAAGAGCCACAAAAAAAAAAAAAAAAAGAGCCAAAAACAGAAATAAAAAAGAGCCTGTAATTATATACATTTTGTTTAAAGAGCTTCTAAATTGATACAAATCATTTGTCACACATTGCATCAGTAAACTAACAAAGCACAATATCTGTGAATAAATAGGCTTGCCCAGTTATAATTAGCATGGCAGCCATCTTGGAAAAAAATTGCAAAATAGAAAATAGTAATGCCCTGCCTCCTCCTTTTTTTTTAAGTGCGGACAAGAAACACATTATTTTTGTTATTTGGCCTTAGACAGCAAGTTAATGGGGGGGGGGGGGGGGGGGAGAGGGGGCTGATATTGTCCCCTATTCTGTTCCTCTGTAGATCTACTTATGGTACCTTTATTTTTTTCTTCACCAATTCAATAATACTTGTATCTAATTTGTTTTCAGATATATTCCTGATATTGTCTCTGGTGACTTTGATTCAGTGAGGAAAGAGGTAGTCCAGCACTGCAAAGAAAGGGTATGATATATCAGTTTTCTTTGAAGATATATGATGCCCTTGATTAGAAAGGGCAAGCTAATGAATGCCAACTTGGAATGTCTGGTAGGTTTCTCTAATGCCAAACAACTAGTTGTAATTGCTCTTTTTAACAACAGATGGCTGAGGCAAAGAAGAAAAATAATATTTGTTCATGTTTTTGTTAAAAAGCAAATATTTCCAAGCAACAGAAAAAAGTGGGTAATATTCCCCTGCTATGTCTGATCAATGATACAGTATGTTATTTTAAGTTTCTATGTGGAAAAATCATTCCATCTGTAGAAGTATTCTAAACTTCCTTATAATTCATGGATTTTTGTTGTTCTGCTTTATATCCTTATTTCTCTCTCTCTCTCTCTCTCTCTCTAATTGTGTGTAGGGAAGTGATGTGATCCATACACCAGATCAGAATTCTACAGATTTCACTAAGTGCCTTAAGATTGTTGTGAATATCGTCAAGAAAAAGTCTTTGGCAGTAAGTACAAGTTCTGTTATTATTTTTTTATATTTTACCAAGGAGTGAAAATATGAGCTTGATGATTTTGACTTATGGGGAGGAGGAGCATAATAAAAAGTGAAAGTGCCTTGTACAACTAAATAATTTTAAAACCATGATGCTGTGTGCAAGTAAAGCCCAAATGACTTGTTTAACAAGAATATTATCTTTCATCATTATTTATTTCCACAGTCATTAATATAAACCTAAAACCCATTTGCAACCCGTACTCTAACCCTATACATTTGACGAAATAATCCCCCCGAGCATTTGGCAGACCGCTGTTTTTGCTGTACAAGATATTTTGTCATGATGTTGAGTTGTGATTCTAATTTCTATATTTACAGGTGGATAGCATCATGGTGTTTGGAGCATTTGGTGGTCGAATAGATCACACTATAGCCAACATCAACACCCTCTTTCTAGCGTCGGCAGTAACGGACCTACCTGTATACCTCGTTGGAGATGGCTCGCTCGCATGTCTACTACTTCCAGTAAGTGGGGTTCATTTTCGATGCTCCAGCAACATTTCCTCCAATATTCCTTCAGATAAACAAGATAAGGGTTGTAATTGTGCCTAAGGTTAGATTTAAAGTCTATCTGCACTAGTTTGGCCAGGAGGGATTAGACCCCCTGGGTGGTCTCGGGAGGGTGGTTATCTCATCAAATTAGCTCTCAATTAACATAAGAAAAAGGGGACCATGGGGGATCAATGGATACCGCTTAGGCATTGTTGGCTATATAGAGGGCGCAAGTAGCTACAAGTAGTGCAGTCCCGCTTAAGGTAAGGGTTAAAATTAGGTATAGTGTTGGGTTCACATTTGAAGTTCGGAATTCAGTTAAGTGCAGGGGATGGAACGAAGAACAATCGTCACTAGAGTGTTGTACAACTTCATTTCTTTATAAAACCAGAAACAATTGTGACATGAAACATGTTTGAATTGTTAACGATGGCCATTTGTTTAATAATGTAATGTTAAACCTTTTTTTTTTTGGGGGGGGGAGGGTTGTTGTTGATGGTTAAAATACATATCCAACATTTCCGTATTCATAGTCCAAAGCTTTTAGGACGAAAGAAAACCAGGAAAATAAGCTGTAAGTGGACTGTTTCTGAACAAAATACTAGTTAGATATCATAAAACATTACACAAGCCTCATGGAACATATGTGTTTGCCAACAGATAAAGAAAATAGTCTATATATTTAAACTCAAAGTGACTCTGATATTACAGGGCAGGCATCGGATTAAGGTGGACACTGGCCTCGAAGCCGAGTGGTGCGGACTCATCCCTATTGGTACCGAGTGCAAAAGGGCTTCAACGACGGGTCTCAAGTGGAATCTAGGTAGGTAATCTAACTTCTGTAGACAGGAATTTGGGTACGGCTGGGCCGACTCTCAAACATGATCCACATGGACATGTATGCATCACTATCAGGGCCTGTATGATACAGACGTCCTTACATGGCCGCAGGGGCATTGCTAGACCACTGAGAATGAGGGATGGGGGTGTCTTAAATCTCATTTTAAATCCCCAAAAAGGTTGTCAGATTTTCAAACTTGCCAGTGGTAAAAATGTGATCTTTGGATTTTCAAATCTGACAGGTTTAAATCATTCTTAATTTACAAACAGAAATTTTGAATGGGAGGGGGAGGGTTTTATGCCCCTAAAATCCCCCTCCCCATGTAACAATATCCCGTCTTACACGTGGTGCATTTAACTACTTATTATAGTTCTGAATGACTGTGCTCACTGGGCCTGCATAGTTTGCATAATTCAGTGGAATATTTTTAATAAAACACTCTGCCATATCCTCTTTAGCCTGTTAAGCTGGCTTAAGCCTCGGTCACAAATGCCATTACGAACTGCTACGAACGATTTTCAGACAATGGAAATTCGGGAAGACAATGGAAAAACGGAGATTTGTACGAAATTATCGTTCGTACGAACCTTTGTGACCGTAGCATTACATTAGTTGGCAAAGGCAATCGCATTAGTGTGTGCTCAGTTGTATTGACGTGAAACGTTCATACACTTTCCATCTGTGGACCATTATGAAGATGGTGTACCTAGTGATATGGAGCAGAGACACCACATGCGTCCCCTTCCCTTCTTTTTGTATGCCTCGATAGAAACATGATATAAATATTTCCCATATCCTCCTAGCACTGGTATGCCTTTTGGCATGTAATGTAAGAAGGGCTGTTTGTAGCCTAGGTACATCATTCTACCCCTTGTTCCTCAATATCTTGATTTGCCACTGATCTTCATAAAAATCTCAGTTTTGTTTTATTTTGCTTTCAAGTATGGGTTGTAATGTATACTATAATGAGGTCTTAATCACTTTTAATTACCATTTTATGGTTGTTATTCTTTTACTTTTTTTTACATCCAATCCCGAGTTCAAAGTGTCCTTTTTTTTATGTCAGTGAGCATACTTATCTCCTTTTACTGCACTTCATTATAACTTCATTAAATTCCACTGATGTCTTATAATTTATTTTCATTCTCAAAATATTATTTTCAGAAAACCAATCCATGCAGTTTGGAGGTATGGTGAGTACGTCCAATAGCTACGCACCAGATGCACAAGAAGTGACAGTATCCACCGAACAGCCTCTCCTCTGGACAATGGGGATTCAAACTTTGACCTCTGAAGGTCACAATGGGTCATCAGAGCAATCAAAGCAAGAAGTTCCTGAATCACGTTCATGACCAACAAGGCCAATGTATTAAAAAAATATGTTGGGTAAAAGTTATTGCCATGAGAAATTAGCATTGCTTATTTGGTCGACATATTTTGATTTGTGATTTCCGTACAAACATGTGAATTTTAACCAATGAAAATCATGATTTGATGAGAACTAAACTTATTAGAATGAAGTTACATAATTCATAGACATGGAACTTAGAAAGATGTAACAGATTATGGTGCGAATATTAATTTAGATGTGTTTTATTTTCTTTGTTAGTAAGTGCAATCTCAGATGCACTTTTTATTTTTAAGTAGTTAGTAGATACAGTAATTTTTTAAAGACGTAAGATATTTTACCATGAAAATCCTTGCCTGTAATTTTGTGATATATTATCACCAGAGGTATATTTATTTAGGACACTGACTTACTCAATTTTGTGGTTTATAATTTCCAGGCAACCTTGGTATTCTTGATTCCCTAATGACAAAGCATGTTGTTACTCAGCAGTAATATTTTTCTGAGATTTTAGCAGTTTCACCTTCATTCACTGCATGCTTGTTCTTCAGTGCCAATTATAATTGATTGATGGCATTATCAACTGAATGTATGTGCATGAAAACTGATGTGTAGAATAGATTTTTATTTCATGGTGCTTTACAAACATTTTTGAATTTTTTGTTTGTTTGTTTGAATCCTTGATTGTTTCTAGGGTGTACAAATTACTCAGTGCACACAGTAGTATGGAAAATGCACTTTCAAAACTATAGTTACCGGTACTCAATTTGCATGAACATGTTGAATAAATCATTAAAATGAAGAAGAACGGGAGGGGTATGAATTGTCAGATGTCATGCAATATATTGATGCTGTATACATCTCTAGAGTTGATATTTGCGTTTGTGATTGTTATACGTGTATTACTATATTCATTCATCTACTTGGGGAAAATGCTCAACCTTGGAATTACTAGAGTAACTAACTCAGGGATTATAATTATGGTGTCTATAACAATTTGAAATACTCAAATGTGTATAAGTTTTCCTATGCAATATCTTGTATGTACATGTCGTTTTTTTAGTATTGTACTAGCGTGCCTTGCATCAGTTCATTTTGAAGGATGAATATGTACATGTATATGTTGCTGTTCAAATGTAATTGCCAGTACTGTCGAAATCGGGGTTTTATCTAACTTTTGGAAGATGGAATCTTACGTAAATGCTCAGGTCTGGAATGACCCTTAGGTCTACTACAGGCATCATGAAAAGCCTTTGTTGATGCCCTGGGGGGTGTTTCATCAAGCTGTTTGTAAAGTTACGCATGACTTAACGAACGACTTGTATATGAAGTGCCAGATAGGATGCCCAAAGTTTTTCCTGTTGTTTTAACAAAGTGTGACTATATTTCCAATAACCTCAATTAAATTATGGCAAAAAAATACAGTGTGCATTGAATGTTTTTTTATGATAAGAATGTTAACTACATCTGCATAGTTCAACTTTAGTTGATGCAGTTAATAATGATTAAGCATCCCATTTGGCTTTTCATATTATGCAAGTCATTCGTAAAGTCATGCGTAACTTTACGATCAGCTTTATAAAAACATCCCCCCCCCCCCCCCAAAAAAAAAAAGTTGTTTGTTTACACTCGCGTTTGCTTGAAACTTGCATTTGCACTGATATTGGTGTACAGTGTATTATTATTATTAATTTATGTATTAATTTTGTCTACATCTATTCTGATTGTAAAAGGCCATCTGGCTGCTTGATTTGAATGATTTCTTATCAACAAACAGTTTTTGTTAAATAATCAAAATAATGAATAGCCATTAAATACATTTGCCTCAATACGAGTAAAGACTGGTGGGAGAAGAGTAGCAGAAGATTGGTGTCAGCTGAGAGGCTTTACATCGCTACATGTATAAGACTTTAGCGCAATGGTTGTTACATATTTATTTCACGCACTAGCACTTTATAAGATAATTTTAGTGAAACATATATCTGGTGAGATGTGCCAAATTATGAGCTTGTGTAAGTTAATGGAATATGCATTTTAAAAAAAATCAACATGTTACTTTTTGTATGAGATTTTGAATTGGGCAGGGTTGCTACTTGCTAGTAACTCAATTTTCACAAAGGGCCATATGGAAAGGCTGCTCTTATGCTAGGCTTTCCCCCGTCAGAGTCAACAGATCTAATCTGTATACATATGGCAACCATATACCTTTATTTATCAAGCTGGTGTATGAAGATATTTTATAAATGCTGTAAAACAGTAAAAGAAAATTCCCAATGTTGCTTGACTTGCTTCCTCATCTCTATAAAGCCTTAAATATTCATATTGTAAGTTTAATTGAGCATATTTATCTTACTTTTTTTAATTATTATTGTTGCTGTTGTTGTTATTATTTAAGTGCAAGCTGATTATAGGTTGTACTTTAATTGTCATCCCTTGGCACATGTAATACAATAATAGATTGCACCAGTCCTAAAGGAAGTGTTGCAACTTGCTGGAACCCATATTCAATGAAAAGCACAACTCAAGAGTCTATGTTTATATCCACATGGGGGAAGACTACTTGCTTGGTTTCCTATCAAGTCTTTCTTCTACAATATTTTGTATGAAATTAAATTAACAGTTATTCTCGATATGAAGTGTTAAATATTTAACATACATTTGATTTAATTCTGTGGAAGATTATCTGTTGTTGTTACCAGAACCAAAAATTACATGTTAGAGGCATTATGAAAAAAGGAGCTGATAAATGAGAATGATTTTTTACCGGTATTTCAAATTGTCACTTGCCACTAACCTGAAGATGCTCATTATTTTTGTTAACATCTTTGAAAGCATTAATCGTGTAGTTTTTTTCTTTCATTAATAAGGTTGCGTTTGTTCACATAAACATGTTACAATGGAACCTCGTTATTAAAAATGACCATGAAGCCAACTTTGTTATATCAGATTTCTTGTTGCATGTGTATAGTAACAAACAAGAGATGGGACCAGCAAAATTACCTTGTTATAACATAGGGATTCATATCATGTGAAATGTGCTTTACAAGAATATTTTATTATTATTATAATTTACCGGATTTTGCTATGTCAGAGTTCTTTTATTTTGAGATTCCACTGTACATACGTGTGCCGGTAATATGGAAAAGTAGTCATGGTGGTACAGTGGAAACTCTTTATAAAGAGCTCTGATTTAGCGAAGTATCTGTTATAACAAGGGATTTTTGCTGGTCCCAGCTCTTTATATTTAGTTTTTTTTCTTCTGATTTTTATAATAACTAATTGTTCCTTTTATAGCGCTATATCCAATTTAGAACTGATCAAAGCACTTTACAAAACATATAACAAGGTAATTTCCACGGTCCCAAGGACCTCATTATAACGAGTTTCCACTGAAACAATATATCCAGCTACTGTATGAATATACTCTACTGCGACCAGGCTGTATCCAAGCCGCCATAAGGTAGCATTCAAGGAATTTCTTCCTACCGGGTATTTATTTACTTTACCAGGGTGGAGAGTGGCAAATGTAGATATGTGTCTTGCCAAAGGACCTTGGTGCCAGTATTCAATCTCATGTACATATTATGTACATGTATAACTTTTTGCAGACATCTCTCAAATCAATCTTGCACATGTCATTATAGTTAAAAAAAAATATATACCTAGTTAATGTTGAGTTACCAACAAACTATTTCAGTGCTTTTACACTTTGAACCTGCTTGGCATACAGGAATCGTTCTCAAGATGTCAAACGCATAATAAATACTTGATAAGACATAACCAACCTCATGATGTCTGCAAATAATTGTACATAAATAATACATGTATGAACTACAGCTTGGCTTTTTCATAAAAGAACAAAAAGAAGTATGTGCAAAAAATCATAAACTTTAAACTTAGGAACTTTATTTATTTATATAATATAACAGGATTGGAATAATAATTACATGCTTACGGTACTGACTAAAGAAAGAAGAAAATAAGGATCCAGGTTTGTCTATAGTGCATTGCTGCAAAAATTTAAATTTATCGAACGATAGAATAAAAATCAAGTGAAACATTCTTGACAGGATTATACTTTTATCTTGTGTGGTTGTTTTCAATAACCCTAAAACTACACTATCAACATTGCATCATGATCTTGCTGAATGTAATGTACATATTCAATTAATTAATTTCACTCAATATAAGTTCATATATAACATATCACAATACATCTCTGGGAATGTAATCTTTCCCCTAAAACAGAACTGAAAATGTCATTCTTGGAAGTGGGTTGTTTCATCTCTCCATTCCAGACACATGTAAATTGGCAATTTGATGTTTAATTCCGGATGACTTCAAACTGGTGCGATAGACACCCCATAAGGCTTGTCTCTGCAGATAGTCTTTGTATTTAGATTTGAGCAAAAGCAAAGTTCATGCAGTGCTTTGACAAGGGAGAATGGGTGACTGGTTTTGATGATGTTCTTGGTTGATTCTTTGAAGATAAAAGAGGGATCCAAGTTTCCAGCATGGCATCCAGAATGTGTGAGAGTCCCCATATCCCTAGAAAAGATTGTGCACTAAGAGCCCCTGTAATATGAAAAACAAGAGACACAATATTGTTTATATATATTGAAAGGCAAGTTACAATTTTAATAATTTATTGCAATATTAAAGAAAAAGAAAAATAGAAAGAAAACATTTATATTCATAATTGCTCGTTTATCGTTTAACTTTATCATGAATGTAAAATTGTTAATATCTGAAGCTTTCTTTTCCTTTAAAGTATATTTAATACTCTTCTTTAAAATCAGTCATCTCCTCAGGAGAATCTCAAGGCATAAACTTGGCATATTGGCTATGGGCTAGACAAGTTGACAACAAAAAAAGAGGAAATTGCTATCTCTGCCTGTAGAAATTCATGTTTGATTTTATAGGTATAAACACCTTTTTTTTAATGTTATAAATGTGACCACCATATTTGTATTCTTTTCTACATATTACATAAAGTCTCAAAAAACTCAAAATATTATATATTTTTTTATAAACAGTGCAAATAGCATTACTTACACAATGATGTTGTTGATGGGAATGTGGATAAGCTTGACGAAGAATCCAATGAAACCCATGATGCAGAATCCAATTGCTGTGGCCATTGCAATTTTCTGGAACTCTGTACAGAAAAGGAAGGATATTATGTATTTAAAGTGTGCAGTAATGACGATTTCTTTGGAGTCATTTATTAGAGGTGTAGTACTGACCACCTGCATTGCAGTTCATGCATAAATAATTTGAACTAATAATATATCATATCTGTCTCCAAACAATCCAGACATTTGAGAAATTTTTTTGAGGTGTCGAGTTCTCACATCGGGCATTACTATTTACCAATAGTGAGAGAAATTACTAAGAGCTTTCCATTTAAAGTTGAAACATGAAGAACAAAAAAAACAAAAAAACAACTTTAAAACCATCAAACAATAAATGAGGGAACCCTAAAACTCTCCGTAAAGGGGAGTGAAACGGCTGAACACAACGTTCATTTCCCACTATGTTTATGATCGATGGCAACTATTTACCTTTCCTATCTGGCTTTGTGCATCTTTTGACAAGTCTGATGGAGTCCTTGGCGAACTGCTTGGCAGGTTCAATCGTTTGCTGAATTTGATCCATATTTGTAAGGGGATGTGTTTGATAGAAACCTGTAGAATAGAGGGAAAAAAATAGGCAGGGTAAGTAGTAATAGTAAGTAGGGCAATAAACATCTATTAGTCCCTCTATAAGAGCAATGTTCACATTCAATTATCACGCCACTGACTAACTACCGCTTTAGGCCAATATATGCTTTCCTTTAGTTCTGTACGTTTTCAATATTGCTTTGAAGTTTCTTCCTCTATATTTACACTTGTACAGCACAGCCATGCCACAAAACAGATTTCCAAATAATGACCTAATCTGTAATACATCAAAGCAATATAAAACTGACTGCTCAGGTATTATTGCCTCAGGTATTTTGTTCAGCAAATTGTCAGTGATTTTGTATGAAGGATTTCCTTTTTGCATTTTTATTCTTGTAAACAAATGCATACTGTAAAACCAGAAAATGTGCATGCAATTAGGAGTCATGAAAGTTTGATACCGAGAACTAATTGAAATCGCAACTGAGAACTGACACAACATTGAATTTTTGCAATTTGGGAATGTTTCTTGCAAAAAATGGCCATTGTTTACAAATCTGAAAGGTTATATCCGACTTATAAACATTTGAGCAATAAACTATATGAATTTCATATTCTACACAAAATAAAGAAAAGCATTTTGGGGAGAAAAACAAACAAACCAAACTTTTACCAAAATGAAAAGAATAAGAGACATGAAGTGCCTCTGTGTGGAGCACTGGAGTGAATACTTATACTGAATGGTGGTTCCTACGTGTATTTCACGATAATGCCAAAAAAGAGACACATCACTAGGGTGTCTGAACGATTTTTCAATTTTCAATTTGGGATCGTTTTTCACCATTTTTGTTTAATATTTGAATTAAAAATGTAATCAGAATAATACATTTCAAATTTCAAGTCTCACCGATGTTTCTATCAAAAGATACAGCCCCTCCGAAACGCTGGAATATTCATAGGATTTTGCTCAGAATCGACGAAAAAGACGTACACGCAGAGTTATGTTGTTCTGCTAAATTTAGCCAAACAGCTGTATCGCGCGATATGCAAGCGTATGCATATCGTACGCATGCTGCTAAGCCAATGCGAGACCTGCAGCGTGAGCCACGCTGTCTCCGCGATATGTGCCATTGACTAGCGTTCGTCGCACAATAAACCCGGAAGTGAATACACGTTATAGTCAATGGCAATATCGCGGAGACAACGTGCACGTTGTCTACGCGATATTGCCATTGACTATAACGTGTATTCACTTCCGGGGTTTATGGTGCGAACGGCCATCCATACTTTCATTCACTATAAGCGCACATGTTACGCGATGTAACCATGGTTTGGACTGAGCGGAGCTCACGCCTCCCTAATTAGCCGATTCCAAAAATGTGGGAAGGGTATTTTTAAACTGTTGGGGCGAGTGATCTCTTGGGGCTAGCGAAAAAATAAGTGCATACATATTTTCCTTACGTCTAGCCGGACATAAGCCCGGGGGGCGCAGCTCAGGAAAGTGGCAAATTTTGGAGCTAGGATGCAAACAACATTTAAATCGCTGTTTTGACCAAGATATTTTTAGAATTTCGGGGGTGCGCCCCGATGGGGAATATGGAGAAAAACCTGCTCTTTCATATGACACCTCATTTATTGAGTTTCACCTTCAGGATCACAAGCCCCAAAGGTTTGAATTTCAATTTTGTCATAAAATCATTGACCAATTTTCATGGTCGCGCAATGCACGTAGACTGCATAGGGATGCGTGCAATCTCTATGGGAAGTATTTTAGCACACAACATCGGGTGCGCGATCAGACACCCTAACATCACACATGATCTGTTTTGTATAGACCACTTTTTAAATAAAAATGCAAACATCCTTGATAAAGGAAAATTAGACCTATGCATATGGTCTAGTTTTTACTTCACTTCTTCTAGACTTTAGCCTCGTCACACAGAGCTTCGCGTCTGAAGTCTGATTAGGTTAGGGTTAAGATTTCTATATTCTAGAGCAAAAAATAGAGTAAAGTACCCGGTTTTCGGCCACTTAAGACAAAATCCTATTTATTGGACTCTTTACTTCCTATTTATTATCATTTCTTGTTCAAATCATGAAGCAAATATTATTATTATTTAAACAAAAAAAGAATCCCCAAAAAAAATCACGAATTGCCATGACAATATTCATTTCAATTTTCACTGTTTTGGAGCCGGTTATCGGCCGAGCGTTTCAGTTTACGGCCGCATGTACAAAGTCAATAGGAAGCGCTCGCGCGCGCCGTGCGTTTCTGCGCTGATGTATAGCACAAGCGGGCGGAGCAGGTATCCCACGCCGGAGCTCCCGGGTGCTCGCCTGGCCGAATACAGGCACAGCAGTGATCGGAAGTTGGAATCTGAATTAGACGGACATATCGTGTGTGCGTCGCGGTGTGCGGCTGCATTGATTTAATACATGCGATGAGATACTTTTGAGCTTGCGACCAGCACAAAATCGGGCTCTATATCTGAAAAATACTTGAAATAAAGCTCATTTTATGGTACCCATATTTCTTACATACACGCGTAAGAAACTCGATTTTTCAGATTTGGGTAGCGGGACCGCCGATTACATCGCTAAAATGTGATATTTTAGGATATATTTTTCATTGCAAATGTGGTTCTTCAGTGACACTGGCATGGTATGGTATGTGTGGGATATGTGTTATGCTATTATGCGATGTATTTTAAAGTGATTTTACCATGTATCCAACCAATTGGCCGAAAACCGGAGCTGACCGATTACCGGGTACTTTACTCTACATGAACAATGTGTGTGAAAACCAAAATCTTGAAAATGCACATACAGCTTAGAGATTTTACAAAAGAAATATATCAAATAATGTTAATAAGCACAAAAATTATTTCAATGAAGAAAAGAAAACTGAAAAGTTCCAATTTCAGAGGGCATTGCATCGGGCAACGGCGTCGCCATCCAAACTACCAAAGATTGTTAACATTAAGAATCGTAATAACCTCAGTACCATGTGTGAGATGAGAGACCATGTGAAAACTACTTTGCCTTAACCTTAGCGTTCATTGTCAGTGTTGGTGCCTAAGTGGCACTTGCTTGTTCTCCTGCCTGATATTCCAGATGTTACAAATTTTAGGCCACATCAGCATTAGCGTATGGGACTAAAACCAACACAGAAACTGAGCGAGTGATTTGATTTAGCAGTTTGAGACGCGATCTTATCTACATACATGCAAATAACACCATTCAATATTGTTTCAATGAAATAAAGGTATTATGAACAACATCAACAAGCATTCAAATTTACCTATAGAAGTCAAGAACCGTCAAGTTACTGAAGGAAATGCTAAATTGAACAGCAATCGGCGACACCAACAAGGCAAAGAGAAAGAGGACGGAAGTGATACGTTGCAGTAAAAATACATTGCATGACGGGATAGCTTTTCAACGTTTTCCGTCTCTATAATGCGGGGGGCGCAAAAAAATTTTACACGCTAGCCTGGCCATTTCTATGATAAACACCATGGAAACGACTAATATTAGTCTAGCAGCCTACATGCAAGGTGCATGATGATACATGTACATCATGCATGACAATCATCAGATAAAGACCGGGATAAAGACATAGCTGGCCCTTGTAAATGACACGGTCATCGCAGCCATCGGGCGATAGAATTTAAAAACTTAATTTATTTTAATTTAATTTAGGAACTTTACACTTATCTTGATCTAAGGAGACACGAACGAACGAACGTTCAGCTAGAGAGCAACTCTCATATCCCTGTAATAACCAAAGTTAAACTGCGGTAGTGCATGCCTATGTGTAGGCTTTACCACCAGCGCACTTTTACGAGTATTATGGCGAAACTGGCCAGGCTAGCGTGTAAAAAAAATATTCGCATGCGGGGGTGGGGGAGGGGGGGGGGGGGTGCATCAAAGAGATTCGATCATGTAATACGCAGTTTAGGTAGGACATAGGAAGCAAAAGGAGGCGGCCCGCCTGCGTTATCTGCACAGTCGGCTCCCAGTTTATTAAATCACAATCCAAGCCTCCACTAGAGGTTTAAAGATGAGCAGCTGCCCCTCCCCCCGAATAATTTCAACTGTACAAATTATTTTAAAAAATCATAGGAAGCCGCAGTGTAGTTTCATCCCCAATTAATAAAGCTCAAGGTTATCAATAGCAATTAAATGTGAAGCAGACTGACATTTTAAAACTGAATAATCAAGAGCCCTATATACAGATGATTTTCGGGGATTAAAACCAAGCAACAAATTGTTAATCAGGGACTGATTAATTGACCAGCGGGCTTTGTGGTTTCGCACACAGGCGCGGATCCAGGGGGGGGGGACCGAGCGTGCCT